>PVIR01017338.1:0-35107 GCA_004026965.1 Petromus typicus | reverse complement strand
TCGCTTTGTGGTTCAGGCTGGCCCTGAGCTCAGCCTCTAACTCACATCACAGCAAACCTCCTGCCTCTGCCTTCCGAGTGCTGGGATTACAGACGTGAGCCACCATGCCCGGCACTGTGGTATGTGGTACTGGTTGCTGCTCGGCGTGAGTCTCCATGCCCAGTATTGTTATGTGGATACCAGGGATTGAACCCGGTTCCTTGTGCTTGTAAGACAGGTGCTGGAACCACTGAGCTAACTCCCCGGCTCCTACCAGGCCATTTTTTCACCCTGAGGGATCGATTTGGTGTGGTCTTCAACAGAGTCAGCGTGGATGGACTAGCTTTAAGCAACTCTGTGTCATACCTGTGACAACCAATGCCACTAAGCTTTGTCACACCCTGTGCCCACAGCCACAAAACCAGTGCAAGCAGTAGGATAGAACTAAGTTTAATACTCTATGGACTGCCTATTACTGAGGCAGATTTGGCCTGAGTGCTGCAACCAGCCACAGGAGACGCTGGCTGTGACACAAGTCTGATGAACAGGGGCCATATGTCTTCCTTGGCCCTGAAACTTCTCCAGAGACTCCAACTTTAGGCTGCTTAATGATTTTACCAACCAAGGTCTAAGTTTCAGGCAAAGTTTTGAGCCTGCTCCTAGTGAATATGGTCTGGGATAGTGTGACAGCAGTCTCTTGCCTATGGAAGCTGACTCTGAACTTAGGCATATCCAAGTCTCACAGCTGCAAGGGCCTGCACAGTGGAAAGCCACAGTACAGCTAGTGAGGACGCAAGCTGAAACACAAGTCTGTCCCACAGGTCTGAGGTTGGCGCTCAGATGGTATAGAGGCTTTGCTTGTGAGCTTTTACCTGGGCCAAAGGCCGTCAGTGTCTATAGCATGCTAAGCCTCACACTGAGTTCTCAGGACAAAGCCCTGTGCTGGATGTCATGGCCTTTTCCCCAGCAGATGATGCCTTACTCTTCTGCCCAAGGTTGGAGAAGGCTGGGGAAGTAATCAGCCACCTGGCTTAACACCATCCCAGTGTCTCAGTTTATGGTCTAGGCTTTCAAAGGCATAGCTGAGCCGACACTGGGTTTCATCACGGAGGGCTGGTACTGGGTTTCACGTTTAAGGCCAGGGCCTAATTCTCAGTCTCACCCACTAGGAAGAGACATTTCTCTTAACTTCTGGCTTTTTCTATCTTGTTTGTTATTGTTAAATCTAAAAGCTGGCACTGTGGTTTCTCACCTGATTTTTATGTCTTGTGAGGTCAGTAGTTTGGTGTGTGCATAGCTGTTCAATTTGGTGTATCTACAAGGAGACAATTGCGAGAGAAGTATGTTCAGAGGCTGTCTTCTTCCTTCCACCTATACCACTTTTCTCCTCGCATCCTGAGTATTTAACCTGAAGCATTGAACAAATTACGCAGGACTCCACCACTGAGTGACATCACCAGACACCCCAAATCACTTCTAACTGTGAGAACTTCAGTGAATATCACAGTTCATGAGTCTCTCATCCTACATCAAGGAATCAGAAGACAATCAACAAGATAACAAACTCAACCAAGAGACAGGTTGTCTATCACTGAAACAGTGCTAGTTATAATCAATTAAGACAATTTGACATCTCACTCCAGTGTAAGTGGAAATTAGTACCTTGTGCAAAACATCCCACTGAAGTCTTCCTAAATTTTACTCAAAATAGCACAGTAATACACTTATACTTCTAATGCTCTTCAGAGAAGAGTAAATATGTAAAATCAATTTAAAATGAACATAAGGTGAATCAATAAAACAAAGACAAAGAAATAAAAACAAACTAAATGTGAAAAAGGTGATGAAAAGATAATATTTGTATGTTTATATGGATAGAAATATATCTGCATATATAAATGTTTGTTTGACATGAAATGACACACTCATAAGTACTAACATGGCTTGAAAGAAGTACATATTCTGAATGAACTATATGTGTGTAAGGTTATTTTAAAGGTTATCATTAAAAATATAGTATTTAAGATCTAACCCTAGCATGAATAGTTTAATAAGAAGTTGCTTTAGACAGTCGTATACCAAAGAACTTCCTTCATATGTGAGTTTATCCAGAGCACTAAAAGAAGCAAAGCTCTCCAGTTCATTTTCTTAATTTAGATTAACAAACTTGTTTTGTATCACAGTAAAAGAAAATTGTGCATCAATCTCGTATTCCAATGAATAAGTTCTATATACTACACCAATAAATCAAATATGGAAACATACCTATAATAACAATTTTATTTTCAGGATTAAAAGGAATATGGTACCATAAATAAATTGTTAACATAATCCACACAGTGCAATGTGATTTCAAATTTCAAGGGCATAGTTGAACAGATAGATCTTCTGATGTCAGTTTCAGCATAACTGACTGTGTAATGTTTGAAAAATTACCAAATCATTCTGTGCCTCTGTATTTTCAAAGACAAAAAAGATAACATTCTTTCTACTACTCAACATTATTTCATGTATTTTTATTTTATTTTATTATTATTATTTTTTTAGGCTTTTTTGAGACAGGGTCTCACTTTGTAGTTCAGGCTGGCTCTGAGCTCAGCCTCAAACTCACATCACAGCAATCCTCCTGCCTCTGCCTCCCGAGTGCTGGGATTACAGGTATGAGCCACCACACCCAGCACTGTGGTATGTGGTACTGGTTGCTGCTGGGCGTGAGTCTCCACACCCAGTATTGTATGTGGTTACCGGGTAATCGAACCTGGGTCCTTGCACTTGTAAGACAGGCACCAGAACCACTGAGCTAACTCCCCAGGCCTTATTTCATGTATTAAATAAAATAATGCATGTAAAGTTCCTAGCATGTCTACATCCACACTTGAATATATGCATCAAAATAAGCATATATATACATACATATGTACATACGTCATATGCATAAAATAACACACTCACAAAGTAGTAACATTATTTAGAAAGGGTATACGTTCTGGATGAACCAATTTCCTAGAAAGACATTTTAAAAGTTATCATTAAAAATGTACTTTTGTAAAAGCCCTCAATGAATAGCCATAATTATTAGAAAAGCAGACAAACATTAAAAGGTATTTGAAAATGTAGTGCTGTAGCTACTCAGGAAACTGAAGAAGAAGAGGTATAATCTTCATTAACATATCAAGACTCAAACTCAACCCACTTACATAAAATTTAATATCCACCTTAAAGTAATAAAATAGAAATAAACATAGTATCAGAAAATACTAAATATTATGCTTATCGCAAACATGAGAATAGTGCTTAACAAAAATAAAACTTTAAAAGAATAAAACAATGTAACTTCTAATAACCAAAGTGCAAGGTTTGGGTCATAATCCTCCAGATTGCCTCATCTTCCCAACAAATCTAACATCAACTATGTGAAAGAGGCAAAGACAATTTGAGCAGAGGGTCTCTGTAAGACCATCCTCACTACTGACACTAAGTCAGGTCCCGCGGGGTCCCATAGTTCCTTAGGGTTCTGACAGCTTCTGAGCTGAATGGCAGGACTCAGGGAAAGTGATTATCTGCATAGCTATGAGCCTATACAGAAAGTTAACAGGTTAAAAATCAGCCAAGGAAAGATTTCTACCACTTCCTCACCTCTGGGACAATATACCTGACCCCTGCTATCTGAGAGAGAAAATGTTATTCTGGCTCAGAGCTTCAATGGATTCAGTCCATAGTTGACCAGTCCCAAACCACAAACCACACACTAGAAGGGACTAATGGCAGAAAACTACTAATGTCATGGCATCCAGGAAACAGAGAAAGGAGGAAAAGTAGGAGGAGCCAGGGATATCTTTTCAGGTCACATCCCAGGTAACCTGCGTCTTTTCACCGACTCCCACTTCCTGACAACACACCCAGTTATGACCTCATTAGTGGGTTAATGGACTGATGAATGTGATGCCCCCATGACCTAAGCACTGTCTGAATACAAGAGATCTCTGGGAGATATTTATCATCTTAGCCAGAGAAGGAAAAGATGTGAAGTATAGTGTCTGGAAGAGTTTAGATGAGATGCTTCTGTGATGTTCAGAATGAGTAGCACTTTCAGCACCCATGTGTGACAGTAAACACGAATGCTCCTAACTTGTGAAGTTACTGCTGGCCTTGATGTCCTGCACTTTTTGGAATTTCGTTGGCCAGGCATGGTTGAATAACTGATTATCCATGCTGTTGAACTCAGGGCTAATTTACCTCATTGAAGAGTTTAAGCCGGCTTCCCACACAGAAGGGACTCACTGTGAGGTAGATCACTAGGTAAACTATTGAGCACATGACCCTAAAAGTCTACCATGAATAGAAGACACTAATGACTAGGAGATTCCTGCTATTTAGAGTTTAATCTCCCTGGTTTCAGGGGAAAGGCCAAAATCTTAGGCAAGGCCAAAGTCTTCCCTACCTATTTATTTTGTGACTATTTAATTTTGTCCTATACAAACATATGAACTCAATTATAAGGGAACTGGCTAAAATATGTAATATTTGAAAAACAGATAAATATATTATTCACATATGACAACATTTTCTAATTTGAAGCCCTGATGGATTCCTTTGCGAAATTAAATCTAATTTGCTGACTCGGATCCGAAGAGAAGACAGGATAAGAAACTGGCTTAGAACAAGTATACAAAATCTCCTTCATGTTAGGATGACATTCTTGTAGACATGGATCTTGAGTAAGAGAAAGCCGACATTTTTATACCCACTGTATTTGTCACAGTCTTCACCAGTTGTCATCAACTTATTTTTTTATTATGTTCAAAGACTCTTTCTCTTAATTGAATAAGAGTTTTATAAGAAAGAGATGTTGGATTTTTGTTGGCTACTGAAATAACTGGATGCTTTTTCATTATTTTGTATTATGTATTTATTATACATTGTATAAACATAATTTATCATCATATTCTTTGAGAAAAGGAAATGCATGTAGGGATAATGTATAATTAGTACTTTTCTGCTAGGTGCATTTGACTATTTCACTTTAGATTTAAACATTTTGATAGCGAGATTGCACAGTATAATTTTGTTCATATTTCTCTTACTTGAGGGTTTGCTAAAATTCTGAGATGTGTGTAGTTCTTTTGTTGTCAAATCTGAAAAAATGCAGTTGTGTTATTTCAAATATTTCATGTGCCCAATTATCCGCAAGGGACTCAGTTACACATGTAACAGGCAGTAGGATATTATCTCACAGATAATGCATATCATCCTTATCTTTCAATACATTTCTCAGTGTATCTCATTGTATAGTTCCTATTGCATATTTTTAAGCTCCCTAGAGAATTCTTATGAAGTATATAAATTGTGATCATCACGACTGGTTTGTTGTTAACAGTGACAAAGAGAGCCCACAATTTTTGAATCAGAGAAAAAAAGTGACCAGGCTGGGCCCTATTATACTAAGTAGGTCAAAGAGACAGATACATTTCAAAATTCAAGAAATCCAAGCACACATCATTAAAAAGAAGATAATAATTTAAGAGACTTCCATACTAGAATCAGTTTTCTTTTCTTTTTTTTTTTGAGACAGGGTCTGAATTTGTAGTTCAGGCTGGCCCTGAGCTCAGCCTCAAACTCACATCACAGCAATCCTCCTACCTCTGCCTCCTGAGTGCTGGGATTACAGTCATGAGCCACCATGCCTGGCACTGTGGTATGTGGGACTGGTTGCTGCTGGGTGTGAGACTCCACACCCAGTACTGTATGTGGTTAACCAGGGATCAAACCCGGGTCCTGGAGCTTGCAAGACAGGCGCTGGAACCACTGAGCCAAATCCCCGGCCCTAGAATCAGTTTTCTACTAATAGATCCTCAAAGTTTAATACACACACAAACACACACACACACACACACACACACACACACACACACACACCCTTATACACATGCACAAATGTAAGAAAACAAAGCAATAAAATGCTTTCCTAAACCACTTATTCCCTTAAAGCAGATCCAAAATATTAATGGGGAGGAAATAAAAAAACAAAAAAACTAAATGACTGAAATATAGAAAATGATAAAAGAAGAAACAAATTCAGTGAGCACAAAGAAAATATAGCTAAACAGATAACGGACTTATGAAACACATTGATCTGTGAACTTAAAGAATATGCAAAGCAAAAACAAGCAGACCAAGACAAAATAATTTAAAACACGAAGGGCCAATTTAATAACTATTAGAATTTATGAAAAAGTACCAAACAGAAATTCAGGAAATAAAAAGTAGTATGGAAAATGTGAGTAAGAAAGATGGCTTCTTTAACAAATAGTGTTGACAAAATTAGCTACATACATGTAGCTGATGCATTCTAGACCTATATATTTCACCATGTACTAAAGTCAAATCAGTATGGATCAAAACCTGGATATCAAAATTGAATATTAAAGTCATGTCATATTCTGGTACAAACTCTTAATGTTGAATGCGATTATCATGTGTATTCACAATGTACCAATAAAGATAATTTAAAATAAAAAAATAACATCACACAACTAATCCCAAAGTAGGGAAAGGTCTTTAAAAATAAGATTAAATATTAATAATTTGGTACTGATAAATATTTATAATTTTATTTCACAAGAATGCAATCTAAGTTTATTTATCTGTATTCAATGTATGTAACCCCGTAGAAACGACACTTAAAAATAAATTGTTGAAAAGTTTAAAAAAACTGAATATGGAAGATAAAATAGTTAAAATTCTTGAAGATACAGACATAGGTAAAGCCTTTTTAAACAGAACCCACTCACACAGGAATGACGTGGAAATGGGAGAATGGCTTAACAAAAATAATCTACAATGGATTGGATAAAAGTACTGGACAAATATTGGGAACTAAGGATTCATTCAACCTAATAAATATTAAAGTCTGACATAAACATTAAAAAAGAGGTTAATACAAATTCAGAAACAGCCCAGAAACAGCTTTGTTCTAAAATTGCACTAACCTAATAGAGAACATGTTGTACATTGATAAAGCATGGAATAATAAGTCAAACTGAAATGAAAAATATGAGATCATACGTCGATAGGTATACCTCAAATAATTAATCACAATAGACTATACACTAAATTATGCAGTTGAATTAAAAAGTATGTATAAGCTGGTGAGTTGAATTCTACAGTAGTAAGGAATAAGCGAACTGTAAAGTCAAGTACATAAATTATGAAGGAATATGTTAGATTTGAAACATTAAATAACTTTTTCTCCATCTAAAACATATACATAGAAAACAAAATGAAAAAATGTAAAAATAAAAACAGTATAAATTCCTTTTCAATAAGCATTATTGTAAATCAAAAATAAAATTATTAAAACATTTAAAATAGGCACCCGTATTTTCAATAGTGCATACAACAACCAGTATAATAATCATAGAAAAATATTTTTACTGAGAGTAAAAAGTAAAAATTATAAAAACAAACAATATTATCTCTTCAAAATTTGGAAAGCTTAAAAATAATTTTCAGAATAATGAATGTAGTTGAAAAAATAATTATTGATAGAAATACATATTTTGAAAATATAGTTAATTATTGGCAATGTGCATACTGAGAAATTTTAAAATGTTATGTTATTTAGTAAGTTAATAGCATGTTTCAAAACTATTTAAGAAAACATTCATAGTAAAATATTAAATAAAATACCAAGTGTGTACACCAGTGTAGTATATTAATAAGAAAATATATCAAAGTGTCAACAGTAGATATCTACAAATTATGGAAATGTGGCTGAGTTTCATACAACAGCATCCCTTTATGGCTATAAAATAATGCAGCACCTGTTGCTCTTATTACAGTCAGGTGCTCCACTCCAGTGCACATGGAGAAGTTTTCCTATCAGGGACATGGATAAAGCAAACCAGTCCCCGCCATCCCTTGTGGGATGACATAAACCATTTTGTCAACTCTAAAGCTGTCTCTTTCTCGTCTATCAGGAGGAAGTTCACTCGGTAGGTCTGCTGCTGGGCACTTCCAGCTCTGAGGCCTCCCCAGCTGGGGCGGCAAGCTAGCACTTCTCTCTGCGAGTCTGTCTCATTACGGCAGTTCCCTTCCAGCCAGTGCTGGGTGACCTTGAAAGGAAGCACCCTGCAGAGGCAGAAGTTGGCAGCTGTTCACTAGAGAACAGTGCAGCCGTGTTCCGTGTGTAAGAAGTTCCTTTTTCTCTCGGAGCTTCAGTGGCACCAGCCCTGAACCTGCGAAATCAGTGCCGGTAGATGTCTGTACTTCCACCTTCAAAAAGAGCTCCATCACTGCAGAAAAGTGCGGTTTCTTGAGATATCTAAAAGTATATCTGCAAAAAACAGCAAAATGAATGAGTGAAGAACTAGAAGCTGCATTGCAGACCATGTATTTTAGAGCTTTGGGCCCTCATTTCAATCACAATTACCTTGGGGAATATTACACACACACACACACACACACACACACACACACACACGTGCACACGCATATGTACACATCTGCGTTCTAGGAAAAAAAAACCCGTTTATTCTGGACTGGGCCCTGAGAGGGCTCCCACAGGCCATTGCACACGCTGTTTTCTGTACAGGAATCTCAAATACAGAGATATGTAGGGTCTGAAGTCCAGGTAAAGATTTGGGGCTAGGCTAAATGTACGTGACAGATATTTTTTGATAATTCACACAAATATCTGCCTGATAGTCTCTTGGATCAAAAGATACACCTCCTCAATGGGAATATCTTGTTTTTATTCATACAAAAATGCAATATAGCCCTGCTATATCTCTGGATCCAGGCATTAGGATATTTGTTTGTTTGTTTGTTTGCTGGGAGGTATTAGGAATTGAACCCAGAACTCTTCACAAAGAGGTATGTTCTGAACTTATTTACTAATTTTTCTTTTATTGAGACTAGATCTCACTAACTTTGCCAGCTCAGCTCAACCTAGTAATCCTGCCTCCTAAGAATCATTCTGAAGTTCTTTGGGTAAAGCCAGTGAATAACTCACACTGAAACACAACCAGGTGGCCGTGCTGTAATCCCAGCACTTTGGAAGAGAGGCACAAGGACTACAAATTCCAGGCCATCCTGAGACACCTAACTTAGAGACTCCAGTTTCAAAATAACACTTAAAACAAAACCAAAAAAAGTGTGACATGTACCTCAGTATGAAGGCTACAGATCCTATCACAACAACATCAAATGATGACAACAACAAACTCCATAGTGGAGCATCAGTTGTTGCAAGTGCTGGACGTAAATTTTTCTTCTTCTTCTTCTTCTTTTTTTTTTTTTTCTTTTGAGACAGGGTTTCACTATATATCTCAGGCTGGCCTTGAACTTGTAGTGATCCTCCTGTCTCTGACTCCTGATTTCTGGGATTATAGGCATGCACCACCATGTCCACCTGAATTTAAATTCTTTCCATGCAGAAACATTTCTATTTCTTCTCCCTGCTTCTCCAGAATCATGGATCCCTGTGCACACTTGGGTCCCTCCTGCCCTCTGCCACTTACATTCCCAAGAGAATCCTTTTCTCCCATTCTTCCTAGGAGCTACAGTTCTGTAGTTTCTATGTAGCAGTCCACTCCAGGATGCTGAATTAAATATAGTAATTCAAAACTTTCAAAGTCAAACATTGAATTTGGTTGTAAAGACTGTAGGAAACACTACCACCAAGCTGTAGCAGGTTTCTAAATTGAGTTCCCGGAGGCTGTGGGTTTCCTGAAGGTTCACATCTGCTGCAGTGGGATCACCAGTGAGCCTGTGGCTCATAATGGGGAAAAAAAATCTGCCACTGCGGGGTTTCCCAAAGGTACTCAGCTCCTCAGCATCACTTCCAGGGAAGTATAAGACGATGAAGCACTGATAGAAATTGTTCACCAGATGTATGATCCGGAGAAGAGTAGCTCTTCAGATAATCAGTCTGGAAGAAGAAAAAAAGTAACTACAGATGGATGTATTAGTGAATGAAAAGCAATAGGAGACCCAGGAACAGAAGACTGGTGGTCATGGTACATATGAGGAGCTGCATATTTCTGGAACATATTTCAATAAGAAAGAATGAGAAAGAAAAGTAAAGAAATGATCTTTCTGTTAGTCATGAGCATGCCAAAGGAATTCCTTCCAGAGACTGGGACCAATCGCAGCCCCTGCATATCCTCCCTGAGGTAGAGATCTCTACAGGGGCTTCACACTCAGGCCAAGCCATGCCAGGATGTCATGTGTTCAGCTCAGTAACTGAGCAAATTGGTTTTATGTCCTAAGAAAAGGAGATGATATGAAAGAACATATCTGTAAATATGCTCCCTTTCTGGGAAATGACAAATTGAAGCAACATGACAGATTTCTGTTAAGTTGAAAGTAAGCAAGAGAAAGAACTAAACTGATAATTTCTGATTGTAAGATGCACAAGTAAAAAGTATAAGAGAAAAATATTCTATATAAATTATTCTATATAAAGAAAAATATTCTCATTGTTAAGTACAATCATGATTGTATATATAATGTACCACTAAAAATTTGTATTAAAAAACCAGCAAAGCCTACCTGTGAATAATTTAAAAACAATGTGAATCAGAGAAAACAATATTATCCTAAGTTAAAAAAAATATTTCTGAAAAACATTTGAAATAGGAAACAGAAGAATGCTATGAGGTACCGTCTACTCACTCAACATAAGCTCTAAGGTTAAAAAGGCTAGCAATACTATATCCTGCTGGAAACATGGAACACTTGTATGTCATGGAGAGGAGCATAAAGTGGTACAGCCACACTGACAAAATATAAAGCAGCTGCATGTAAATAACAACATATAGTAGGCAAATGATTGAAAGACATTTCTTTTAAGGATCAATATGACTACAAATGGCAGTTCTCTATATAATGGTCCAAATTACAGTATAGTCATACTGTACAAAGCTACCCAACAACTAAATGAGCATACTGCTAATAAACACAACTACCCCACCCTCATAAATAGTCCTCTATGAGAAAGAAGCCACATACAGATGGGACCTGCTATGTAATTCAAGTTATATAAATGTCTAGAATAAATAAAACCAAATTGTGATTTTAAAAGATTAGATGAAATGCTGTCTCTGGCATTTGGCAGAAACTGATTGGAGGTGTTGTGTAGTTTAAAAAAAGAAGTCTTAGATATGCAATATATGCATTAGTTACATCTCATTGAATGGCTCATTTAAGATCTGCATATTGTCCTGATGCAAATTTAACCTCAAAAGCAAACAAGAAGCAAATATTGAATTACAGTGAATTCTGTGCATGCGGTGGTGTATGTAAGGAAGTTCTATATTCACTGTAGCATTATCTGTTGCATTGTAACAAACTGCCACAAAATGTAATCCCTCACAGCAACAGACATTTATTATATCACAGTGCTTGTAGAAAAGTAGTATTAGCTTAGCTAATGATTCTGGCTCAGGTTCTTTCAGGAAGTTGAAATCGGTGTCATAGCAACAGCTGTGGCACCTTAAAACTATTTGGCATTAGAACAACATTTTACAAGCTCACTGGTGAGGCTTCTGTTAAGAGGCCTCAGTTCTTCATCATGTCCACTTTTCCAGAGGTCAGTGCACAACATGACTATTTGCCCAGGGCGAGCAATCCATGGAAGATTTTAAGGCGAAGACTTAGTGCCTTTTATGACCTGGCCTCACAAGTCATGCGCCATCACTTCTGTCATACTCTATCCATCACTGTGTTAGTCAGCTTTCCTGTCACTGATAAACAGTACATGACACCCACAAATTATGAAAAAGAAGAGGTTGAGCTTGGCTCATTGTTCAGGGGGTTTAGTCATGTGTTGCAGACTTGTTCCACAACAGAAACGTCATAGAGAAAGGGCATGGTGAGGAGTGCTACTCACCTCCTGGTAGCTGAGAGGAAGGCAGAGAGGTGGGAGTTGGGGAATGAGACACTCTCCGCAAGTGCACATTCAGTGACTTGCTCCCCCAGCCAGGTGCCATCTGCTGCATTTACATTTACCTGGAAACCCATGAATGGATTAATCTACTGATGGCTCTAATGCACCTATACACTGTCACTTTTCAAAAGCCCAGTGTGTGGGGGATTCCACATCCAAATCGTAACAGTCATGTCGGGCAATTCTGATACCCTGTGTGAGGGGACAAGACAAGAGCAAGAGGATCAGGAAGGCAGGATTGTCTCAGGATTTCTACCACAACAGTCATGGTGACTACAGCTTCCTTTATGCACTTCCAGAAAGATGGATGGGCAGATGGACTGACGGTGAATGGATGGATGGATGGATGGATGGGTTTATTGACAGACAAGATAAAACACATGCAGCAACATATGAACAACTGTGGTTAGGCATACATCTACATTCAGTGTTTAAATCAGTAAACTTTTCTCTATGCTTGAATATTTCAAAATAAAATTTTGGGGAGTATTATCTAATTCTAAGGAGGTCTGAGAAGACATTCTCCTCTAAATGTAACAACAGATAATCTCTAACACTTCAGTCTAATCTGGAGATAGAGACACAAAACAGTGATGGAGATCAGGCATAGAGAACTTCGCAGCTGATGGTGTTGCACAGAATTGCTGTCCAGTAGAAACGTGAGGAGGCCTCAGAGTGGGCAGCTCCAACTCTCCTAAAAATAATTCAAGGAGGAGATACTTCCTGTGTGTGTGGGAGATGCAGGATAGGAGCTGCTATGAAATTTGTATGTTAGAGAAGAGCACGATGACCTGTGCTAATATTAGAAGGAATAGTGGTATCTCAGCGGCGCCACAGAAGATTCATAACAAACACATAAACTAAATGCATCACTATATTCACTCCTAAACCCAAGCATTTTCCAAATAGAAAAGGGTTGAGCCTAATGTTGGGAGAGACCAGAAGAAAGAATGACTGGAGATCATGATGGTTAATCTCTTTCTTCTGAATTTTGATGCCATAAATAAGTCTCTGTGCCTTTAAACTCTCCAAATGTAACTCTCCAGTAATTACTTTTCTATAAGTATTAATAATATGTTAATATACTTAGAAAAATTGTAGAGGAAGGAAAACTTCCTCATTTGGAAATGACATCCAGTGTCATTTTCTTTTCTTTCTTTTTTTTTCTTTTAGGTTTTTTGAGACAAGGGTCTCACTTTGTGGTTCAGGCTGGCCCTGAGCTCAGCCTCCAACTCACATCACAGCAATCCTGCTGCCTCTGCCTCCTGAGTGCTGGGATTACAGGCATGAGCCACCATGCCCGGCACTGTGGTATGTGGTACTGATTGCTGCTGGGCGTGAGTCTCCACGCCCAGTATTGTATGTGGTTACCGGGGATGAACCTGGGCCCTTGCGCTTGCAAGACAGGCACCGGAACCACTAAGCAATATCCCCGGCCCTCCAGTGTCATTTTCAAATGACCAAGATAGTTCTAAAAGACACTATGACTTTTTCTCATTAGTACATAACAGAAAAAATTTGCAAAATAATTTTTAACAATAACAGAAAAGTAATTCTTAGGTCAATGTCTGAGTTTCTTTTTTTACCCTTTATTGAGTTTATTGGTACATTTTAGGTATACATGATGATCACATTCAATATTGAAAATTTGTACCTGTACATGATATATATTGATTCTCATTTCTCTCATTCCCCTGTCCTCATATAGCCCGATATACATGGAGATATAAATGGAAAGCTTGTCTCCATTTTTGTTTTTACCCTCAGTTTCTTTTATTTTAACCACAAAATCAGGAAAATTATTCCATATGATTAAGCTACATATTAATAGGCATAAACCAAGCTAAAGCTTGTATGGACACTGACAAACACTGAGGAGTGAGAAGGAACGAGTAACAAGTGAAAGATAACACCTTGACTTTTATTCCAGCTGTGTATACTCTGTCCCCATGTCCCCTTCATGGAGTCTAGACAGACAGCAGAATGAGCCCCAGGCAGACAAAGCAGGTGATATCAATAAGCACAGCAAAATACAGAGATGGGAACTGTCCCTCCCCTTTAATTGTTCAAAGTTTAGGTAAGAAACTAAGAGTCCAGCCAGTAATAATGGGAGGAGAACTGTCAAAGAACTCAGATGAATCTGGTTATCATAACATCATGCCCACTGAGGGAAGTGTATAGACCATAGCAAGAACAACACCTCTAAGTAGACTCATTTTCTTAAAAAAAAATGTGTTAATAAATGGTCTTCCTTATCTTTCTACTCACTTGTGTTTGTTAAAATACATGTAAAATTTCCCCTTTCCTATATTACCCTTGGTAAAAGAAAGAGCAAGCCAGGGAGGAGGTGAGCCAACGTGCCCCTGCAGCTGGGCAAAAAGTCAGTCCTCAAATGAGTCCATCATCCTGCTCATGCCTGTATCTTTGTGAGACCTATGCACTGTGGGTGTGGCATGAATTCCTGGAGTTGGTGATCCTGGCCCTGCAGTGCTTGAGAGAAAAGTAATTCCTCAACAATTAAAGTCTTCTGTAGAAACAGAAGGAAAAGCAATATGTAAGAATCTCAGATCATTTCTTATTAAACAGTGGATGCTTTTGTAATCTCCTTTATTTTCTCCTTGTTTCTTTCAGGTCCAGAATTTCTTCCAGCAGGGCTGACCTGTGTCTACTGATGCCTGTTGCTACAGGCAAATAGCACCTGCTCACACTGAGATGGGAGTGAGCTCCCCTGAGAAGCACCCCAGCTATGAACCCTGCTGTCTAAGGACACATAAAGGCAGCTGTCTGTTCAGAAGACAAGCAATAAACTATTCTATAAAGACACCCAATTAAATTTCCAATTAAAATGATTTAGTGCCTTCATTTTTTAAGTTTTCCCAAGGTTGCTGATGACTAAAATTATGTAATGAAGCTTTCAAGGTTTTAAATCTGCTAATTAATCTCTGCACCTTTACAATAACCCAAAGCAATAAAAGACACAATGAAAAGGAGCAGATTCATGTCTGAGCTAGTTAACCCTCCGGAGGCTGGTCTCTTCCAGCCTCAGTAGGTGGTTAATGGGGGTCAGAATGGCATTTGGTCCCCGGTCCCAGGAGCAGCCCCATACACGGTCTCATCCTAATGCAGCACTATCAGGTCTGCTCTGTTCTGCTGCAACTGCACCTCCAGCCACTGCAGCCAATCTCTGCATTGTACAGTGCTCGGCCAATGGGGTGAGGGAGATGCATAGCCAGACATTCCCAGACAGTGAAACTCCTGGCAAGAGTCCAGAGTGATCCAGAGAGTGATCTGGGCCCATTACAGTTGGACAGGAGCAATCAGTTCTACATGATTTTAGATACTAACAAAACTAGGTGGGTAACTGAATGTCTAGAAGACAGGATTATAAATGTTCTCATTGCAAAGAAAGAATAATTGTTTGAGATGCTGGATAACTTGAATATTCTGACTTCATCATTAGGCATCGTACAAATGTACTGAAGCATCAGATACTACACACAAATGTACAGTTGTTATGTTGCTTAAAATATAAATTATAAAAATGCTTCTGAAAAACTCAGGAGAAATCCAGGAAAACAGCCCGTGTTGAACTAGCAAGGATGTGAGGTAGAAAGCCACTGTTATAGTGGCCTAGAGAATGGAGAAGACACTTCAGAGCAAAATACTAATCTGCACGTGTGATGTGAAGCTAGACTAAATGAAAGGGAAGACTTCTTGTTCCAAATCACAGCTAACAGGTCTTAGAAGACTGGCCCAACTGTGCCCTGTCAGATGCGTGGGTTAGTGCTGCATCCACTCTACCTGTTGCTTCTCAGCTCCTCTCTCGCCTTCTGTTTGCTGTTCTGGGCACAGTATGGAGGCTGCAGATAGTTAGAACAAACTCCTCGCATTTCCAGGTGCTGTCAGCATCCCACAGCCAGCAGTTAGGGTGGGGTGGGCCTGAGACTTGCTTTTATTTGGCCACAGATATTTCACTTTTCTGTGATCTGACCTTTCTCTCAGAGGAAAATTGGAAAAAAGCAACAAAGGAGAAAACTCAGGAGGATCAGGAGACTGTTAGTAGTGCTCTGTGCCACAGCCGAAGGGAGAGGTGAGAAAAGCTAGTTGGGCTTGGTGAGTAGAGCCCCTCGTTTGGGAACAGTAATGGAAACTATGGTGGCCAGAGGGGTGCTCCAGCCCCCATGGCGCTGAGCCCTCGGTGCTCCTTCCCTGAATGAGGGCGAGAAGCTGCAGTTTGCTGGCTGGCAGTAGAGTGTGGCAAAGGGTGAGAGGCTTTTTGGCTGGTAATTAAGGTCTTTAGTCAGTGAGCTCTGAGATAATCAGAAGAGAGTCGATCCTGGGCGAGCCAGCCCCAGTCAGCAGGCCTTTAGAAGCAGGCCAAACCTCAGAGGTGTTCTTCTGCCTTGAAGAATACAAACTGCTTTATTGTCAAATGCCTGAAGACAGGGCCAGCCCCTAGAAACTGAGTTTCCCAACTCTGCTTCGCTAAGAAAATGAATTCTGTCACCAGACATGTTGAAATGACAGCCCCAGCCATCACCCTCATTTCAACTTGATGAGCTCTGGAGCGGAGGGCCCAATTAACTCCTGCCTGGGCACCTGACCCGTGGAAACCAAGAAAAGTTTATGTTGAAGTTTTCAGTCCCAGATTTGCCATTTCTGGTTATGCAGCTTGAGAAAACTAATACCGGGTCCGAAGCAGATATCAAGCGCGCACACACACACACACACACACACACACACACACACACACACACACAGTTACATAGACATGGCCTGTTCCACCATGTACTAGTTGAACACAGTCCTTATACCTAACAGATCCATCATTTGAATTAATGCTGCTGTTGTTCATGAACACAAAACAGCTTACTGCTAAAAACAGGCAGATGATCAGACCGCGCTACACAGCAACCTCAAACCAGACAGAAACTAGGGTCCTGTGCCTCCTGGAGGCTTGCACTGAATTTCTTCCTATAATCTCCACACTCCAGCAGTGTGTTCATTCTATTACAGCCTCTTAAGGGAGGTAACAGGAGGAGAAATGCAGTATCATCTTTGAATTTTTGTTAGTTATTTGTCTTCAGGGAAGAGAGAGATGAACAAACTCTTCAATTAATGTATACAGATTTTCACTAAACCATAAAAAAAATAAAACTCATGAAAAGACTTGGTAAAAGTTATATGAAAATGAAAGATCGTCCTTGTAGTTTTGAGGTTTCAGAAACTGCAATGGTAATAAGCAGTGACACCACAGCTGTCCCAGGTGACGATGTAGTTCGTTTTCCCTGCAAGGCAGCACTCCTCACACCGACAATGAGGCCCAAAGCCCTAAGACAAATTCTCGAGGGCAGCACAGATACCCCTCGGATCACGGTGATGCACAAGCCCAGAGCATCATCACGTAGAGCGGAACTGGAACTCCTTAAGAAAGCATGCAAATAACCTTGTCCCATCCATTTGCTACACCTTTCCTTCGGCAAGCACTCTGTGTGCCCGTGAAGCCTCATTTCCCCATCTATTGCCAGAGGCTACCATTTCATATCACACATCAAAGCATCAGAAATATCAAGGTAATGAAAACTGACACCGTGGCAAAGAGACGTGAGCCACAGCCATCGTGGCCGCCCCCACTCCGCGCGCTCCACACCGCCCTGGTTTACCCTGCAGCTGCTCCCATCACAGCAAGAGCCGGGTCTGTGTGGAGACGCCTCTAGAACAACAGGCACGAAACAGCTTGTGACGCGAGGTTAGTCGAGTGGCAAGATAGCCAAAACAGCTGCTGCGTTAAAAAACAAAGCCACCTGCGACCTTGAGAGGTGTATCATGCATTCAGAATCTTCTCGCTTAATACAATAAACTGCCGTCTAGTGTTGTCCAGACCTCCAATCAAATAAATTTAAGCCTTTCTTAAAGAAAAGCAAGCACTCAATCATGAATCTGGCTGATTAGCAAATACTGTGGAATCAACGACTCTGGAATTCTTAAGCATTGGTTTCTTGTTCAGATCAAACACTGACCATGTACTCTGGGTCTTGGGCCAGATTATGGGGTTTCTTCCATCAGGTTTCAGTTTCAAAGAGTGAAATCTTTTTCAGACCTTGAACTTTTTCTATCCCTACTGCCAGGGCTTATCTTTTGCAGAAAGAAATGTCGACATCTAGTTGAAAAAGGACATCAGGACTAGTGATGTAGCCGAAGTAATCAGAGATGTGTGCTTGGAACACAATGATTTCCACAGGATGCTCACGGCTCCATGGTGCTGCTCAGCATGCAAGGCCACTGAGCAGAAGCAGCTGAGGCTCAGAGGCAAAGTCACTCTGAAAGGAGAGTAATTTTAGGGCTAAGAAGGTTAATATCCTTACCTAGAGGAAGGATTAACTCTTGATTGAACATGTAAAGGTCATATCTGGGATAAAATGCTTTTGTAGCAAAACAGAAATGGAGATAGAAAACTAACTTTTTTCAAGGACCACATGCTCATTAGAGAACAATCTTCTAGGTTCCCTTTCGTTAGCTGCTTCTTACCATATCTGTTCCCCTGTCAGGACTATAAATTGTATACAATTTCCTGTCTGGTTACATTCTCTTGTCTTGTCTTTGAAGAGGTGAAATGTACATTCATGTATCGTTAGTGCTGGATGTGCAGCACTAGGTGCCAGATGTACAACAGTGCTCGGCAACTGCTCCATTCTAAGACATCCAAAGAGACTTGCTGTTCTCAATTCCCAGCCGATGAGTAATCTATGACTTTAGCTATGCCATATACCTGTAAGGTAGCTCCACTCATCAATCCTTTTTTCCTCTGTCCCTTCTCCAATCGTGAAAACGGTACCTGGGGCTTTGCATGAGTTCCATCCTTTAGCTGAGGAACCTGCTAGGCCCCTGAAGGTCAAATCCAGGCTTAGCTGGTCAGACACGCCACATGTATGTCTCCCAACACACAGAGAAAATAATAGAGGTGTGAGCACAACTGCCTCCAAGTATAAAAACTGGCCTAAGGCCATCCAGAGTTCACCCTGACCATTTTGTCATGACTACTACCTCCATCCAAAAACATGTAATCAATCCATAGCCAACCTGTACAACTGCCCACCTCTCTGCATGCTTCAGCCAATCCGTGACACCCCATATGGTTATTCCCCCTGCTGTCTGCTATATAAGTGCATGTATTTTGCAATAAAAATGGAAGTGTTGTCCAAAACCTCCTGGTGGTCTGCAGTGTGACTTCGTTCACATCTTCCTCCTAGTCCAAGTTTCCGTTACCCCCAAAGTACAGCTATGCCTCCTCCACATATTATTTTACTTCAAGTACAACTTGTTTTTCAGTTAATAGGAAATAAAGGGAGATCACTCTAAACATTTAAATGAGACCCGAATAACCCAATGCCAAGAATTACCTAAATGGTAAAGAGATAGATTGAGAATGAAACGGAGAATCAGTCCACAATGATATCCAAGACAAGTGCTACCCTGTGGTAGAGAGAAATGATTAATACCTGAACTACCTATAGGGAACAACAGAGAAGCCTGGAGATCCAATCAAACCCATCAGAAATTGCCTATTTCTCTACCTGTTTTACAACAACAGACGGTACTTGTATTGTGCACCGAGAGCTGATAACTACTGAGCTTGCCTCATTTTTATTGAAAGTTCTTCCCTAGTGGAATTGTGCATGTCTATAAGGAAAGACAGGAGAAACTCACTGGAGATAGGGAATAGGAAAAAGCTCCTGGTGCACAACTTCTTTCTAGCTCTTCTTAACATTTCACAAATTTTAGTGAAATGGATCTTCAGTGGCATGTGAAATGAACCTTAGGGTATCTGACTACCACAAATATTTGAGGTCCCCTCTTTTTAATGTGAAGTCCTATTTATGTCCTTGCGGTGAGTTCTCTGTGAAATGGAGGGTGGTGAGAAAGGCCAGGATTCCTTTTAGCACCATCCGTCACTCCTGGCCTTCTTTGCTGAGCATCTCTCAGGAAATGCTTTGTCACCGGAGGCAATGGAGACAGATGAGGCCTCTTGCTCCCCTGTCACCTTTTCCTTATCCTGAGAATGTGCTGGAAGGAAGTTTTTCTGGAGAGCACACTTCCTCCTTGAGCAGCTCTGGCTTGGGCATCAGAGCAGTGGGCTCTGGAAAGACTTTCCAAAACTGGCCCTAAAAAATACCCAGGGCACTGAGATATTATCAGAGAACATAGGAGCAGAAAAATACTGTCTCACTCCCCCAAAACAAAACTCCCAAGATCAAGTACTTTTGTAACCTTCTGCAGCTGTGTGGAGGAAGAAACTTGGCAGGTGACTTTCCACCTTTCACTGAGCAAAAATACATTGCTATATTACTTGTTTCCAGCCTGGGGAGGGGAGGTGGCCTTTGTCGATGGAGAAACTTTGGGGACATACTGCCACCTGCTGGCTCTCTTTTTTACAGAAAAGAATGTTTTCTAAGGCCTATGCCATGAGTCTTATTCAGACAGTGAGGATATTTCCATACATCAGAAAATAAGGATGTAACAAATCTATTAATTCTGAATGTCGAGATCAAATTGACAAGGTTCTATAGAGTAAAATTTTCAAAATAATCTCCTCTATGTATACTTAAGTCACACAACTAAAATAAATCTTGACTAAAATAAATAGAAAAGTCTCTCAAATTCTTTAATAGTAAGTTTCAATGCTATTTCTATATAACAGGCTTTTTTAAAAATAAGTAGGAGTGTTTTCAATAGGTGATGTTATATGAGGGTGTGGAGAGAGCCTTTACATTTGGAACTTACATCTATGCCACATGACAATAATGAAACTACTCTCTTGTGAAACATTTCTGGCATTTGGTATTGTCAGTAATTCAGATACCCCCCCCCGCATTGATTCACGCTATTAACTTCTGTGATTAATTTTCTACTATTGAAATGGTGCAGAGGTTAAAAGTTAATACAGATATAAATGGAACAAGCTCTGTAATTTTATCAGGAAAGTAGTTTGAGGCTAAGAGTTCAGGAGTATTTTATTTGAAATGGCTTTTGTGTATCTCCATCGCTGGCAGTACTCTCTGTTTGTGGAAGTTCTGAACGTTTTCAGCCTGCTCCCCTAACTGGTCAGAGGGGTGCTGAGGAAACACAGTTATAGTGAAGTCCCCATTTCCCTGTTCACCTTGAAATTCAGGCCGCAGGAGAAATTATGTATAAATTATTATACAGGAAATACTTGGTTCAATGCTGTCTTGAATTTCTAGACTGTGAGGCTAGATTTTGGCTAAGACTTTTGCCTTTGTATGACCAAAAGTTCCATTAAAATGTTGCATTTCACCTTCCCACACCTTTTAAATAAATCCATCCCTAGAGTAACAAGAAAAAAATGGCATTTCTAGCCAGCAAGGCTTTTAAAAATATTGATATTCAGGCTCAGATCATCCGATTTCATAAGCCTAATGGGGGAAGGAAGAGGACTTACCCATCTTTGGCTCTGTCTCCCCTTGCTGTGCCCTTCTGTGTCTCAATGTGCAGTGGTCTCCCAAGGCGAAACACGAAAAAGCCAGTTCACACAAGCCTTTGACACAGATGAAGACGGACCTTTGCTCCGGGAATGTCCCCACAGGAGCAGTCACTGTCACACTGTCACACACACCGGGCCTCACTTCAAATCCACTGTCTCATGATCATCCTCTACTGCCTGTGCTGACCTGTCGTTCACCACACAGGGCTGTGTGTTCCGCAGTGGGTTGACAGCAGCAAAGGACAGGACCTCGAGGTCCGGGGAGGGCTGGATATGCATCTCCCCTGTACTTTCTGCCCTTTCTTGTCTCTGTAGTCCTACCAAAAATCACTAGGGCCTTGGGAGGCTCCCTTTTCTCATTTTGAAAAGGAAGAGAGCCATTCCTGTTTCCCACAGCTATTAAAGCCACAAAGATAACATCCTATGCCATATGTACGGAGTACTTGTTTAGCGGCCCGACACTGTGGGAGACACATGATCCAGATTTGCTTATGGTGACATCTGTATTAGTGCCACCCCCATTTTACAAGAGGGGACTGAGAAAAGAGATGGGTGAGATGTTTCCCAGGAGGTCATTCAACTCGGGAAGAACAGAGCTTCACAATAAGGCCGACATGACTTCAGCGATGGAGCTCGTTTTGTGACTTTGTCCTCTCATCCTAGACAGTGCCTACCACGAAGCGTGTCCATACATGTGCACACATGCTCACCCAGTCGCTCATGTTCCACGCAGATCATGTCTGCCAGTCTCACAATCTCTCTTATTCTTGAAATTGTATTCTGTACCTGGAAGGCTTTAGAGGTTGCTTCTAAGATTTTTTTACAACAAATATTACAAAAATATGGACATGCATGTAAGCATGTGCTTTTCACACATGTTTCCTTGGGATGTCATCACAAAGGCCAAGTATCTGGGGTGGCTTAAAACAACAGAGATGTGTTTTGTCACAATTACAGGGGGGAACTCTGAAAACGAGCTGACAGCAAAACCATTTCCTTCTGACACGATTTGAAGAAGTTACTGGAGTTCCATTGTTGGTCGATTTTCATTGCAGTTCTCACAGTGTGTCTCTGTACACTGCAGCCTGCTTGTAACCCTGCCAGTCACAGTGGAGTCAGAGGCCCATTTCACTCCTGCAGGACCTGCCCCTGACTCTTCCCCTCTGCAATGACCCTTCTTCTGAACAAGATCACACCCTCAGGCTCTGGGAATCAGAACACATCTTAGTTCCACCTGAAGCAAGAGCCATTCCTTTTTATACACACCAGCAAGACCTTAGCTAAAACCAAAGAATCCAGAATCAGATAGGATGGGGCTCATGTTCAATGTCAATGTCCTTATCTGTTAACACGCATGGAAACAGCATGTGCTTGGTGCATGGCGAGCCCTCGGTTCGTTGCTTGCATGTGAACACTCCACCTGGCGTCTCCCCTGGGAGCGCTCTTACTGAAATGGCTTCTCTCCCCAGAGAGGCTGGTACCCAGAGCCTTCGGTCAAGCAATTACATTTTGAGACTTTGCTCCAATTTTCTACTCTCCTTGGAAAGATAGTGAAACTTACCCACTTACCCATCACCCAGTCAGAATAGTCATTCTGATTTAAAAGTTAGAAGTTCACTAGCATGGCGTTCTGCTGGGGGAGTTAGCAGGCCAGATTAAGTCGACTTTGCCTGTCTTCATTGTCAAGTGTGGCTTCTGAGCACCCTACCATGTGACACAGGAATTGGCTGCCGCAGAAGCTATTACTGGAGCAACTGTAGGGCAAGGGAAGCGGAAATGGGTGGCTTCGGATACGTCTACTGCGGAAGCCGGCAGATGAAAATTAACGCACCTCCTTAATCACTGCTGCATCCCAGAAACTTCAGCTGACAGAAATGATAATCATTCGGTTCATTGATTCTGGGATTAATCACTGAAGTTAATCTTGGCATGTATTGATTCCATTTCTGCTGGCTGTAACTAAAGTGTTCAAATTACTTATTCCAGTTCTGACAGGAGTAGGTTCCCAAAACAAAGGAAGTCAAAGATGAGCTATTACACCTGACAACCTGCACAGTGCCCGGTGACAGTGCTGAGTAGCCATTCTTAGCCAAGGGGCTTCTGACGGGAAAGGATCAAGTGCCCATTCTTGCTCCATGGAGTTGGAAGCAGCCATATCTTAAAGAATCTGAATTCAGCATCCGGCTTCCAAGGCCAGCGAATCATACCGGTGAAGCTGTGAAGAGGCCCATTGCACCAGCAGAAGTTCTGATGGAAAACATCAGCACCCATTCCTCCACAGTCCTCTGGAGCTGGCTAACAGCACTGACTGTGAGCCAGCTGACACTTCATTCCAAAAGCATGATTTGCAAAGTGACAATGCAGTGTGTTACCCTTTCCATAATTTGTTTTGTGGACCTCTCGCCTGGTAAATGCAATCGACTATCTTTTACTGAGCATATCATCCAAACGAAGCCTGGAACTTTTATGTGGGCAACATGACTGCATTCACAAAGGTAGTGCAAGTCCCCAGTCAAGCACATTCAACAGGGACTATGGTGAAAACAGTGACGGAGCAGGGGATCTAACAGAAAGGAAGAACTGCAAGGAGTATAAGATTCTCAGGGCTTCCTGTTGATCAGATGGAGGGTCACATTACCCTCTAACTGAGGTCTTATCAACTGCAGCATCCATAATGCTCTTGGTTGGACAGATCTGAGGCAATGGACTGGCCTGACCACCAGCCTGTTCGCAGCAGCATTTTTGGCCTCACTGAAGGAATTCCCAAATCCCTTCTTTAACATGCAAAATACTTCCAGACACAGCAAAATATCCCCTGGGGCAAAATGAAACCTTGTTTAGAAGTCCCAGTTGAATTCTGCCTTTTTTATTTTTTAATGTTTATTTATATTAGTACATAGTTCTAATATATGATGATTACATTCAGCTTGGGGAATTGTATGTGTAATAATACTTCTTAATGCTTTTTACTGCCCCTTTGCCCACTTCTCCTGGCACCCTCCCCCCATCTCTTGGTCCCCTTCCCACCTGCAGCTCTGTTTCCTATTTTCTCCTTGTTTATCCTTTGAGTTTCTTATGTAAAGGGTATCAAGTGATATTTAAGCTCATGTGCCTGATTTACTTTACTTTATATTATGGTCCTGAAGTGCATCTATTTTCCTATAGAAGGCAGTGTAGAAAATAATCTAGTTGGAAATAACAACAAGGTTTTAACACTGTGAAATGTGTAAGCACAAATGATGACAGAAAAAAGTCCAGGTGTGTCCATCGGAACACGGAGTTCTGTTTGCAAGAGGTAGCGTAAGAAGCTATACTGACTCCCTTTTCTCAATTCATTCCTTTTAAATTTTAAGTCTGTAAAAATAGTCTACAGGGAATGTAACAAAGGAAAATGGTTCCATTTTATTTTTGTTTTTACCTAGCACATGTTGGGGGAAACCGTGATAGCCGGCAGCAGCAGGTTGTAAGTTTTCTCTCGCTTGTCTTGGCCCTGTTGTCCAGCCTGTTGGGAATGGGAATTGGAAGTGAAACCATCAGCCAAATGTAGATTAACTCAGAATTACAAAGCAGAGGACATCATTTCTCCACTGTACAAATATCACAAAGTGGGGGGCAACAACCTGATCTGCCTCCTGCATCCAGGTTGGTGGGAGGAATTTGATTCCATTCTCAGCTTTCAGGAGAAACTCTCACACTTCCCCTGAGTAAGTCTACCCAGGCCCTCTGCTCCTTCCAGTGTGTGACTGAGGCTGGAGGATTCTAAGCAAATAGGATGAAGATAAACACTTAGATTTCTGGCAAATAAGAGTCAAGGAGACACACTTGAAATGTCATCTGGATATTTCAGTGTATATAGGTAAGACCTGGAACTACAGCAGAGCTTTTAACTTGAAAGGAAGCAAAGATAAAGAATAAGATAATAAACACAGAGAAGTAGACACAGCTCAGAAGAACTCAAAAGAAAGCAGGTGGGATCTTGAACAAACTGTCTTGGAACTCCACAGCAGGACCCTCCTGTCATGTTGGCTTGTACATTCTCCTCTAGACGGTGGGTCACTTCAGTTTGAAAGGATGCATAACTTGCAGAAGTCAGGCAACAAATTTCAGCATAGTGGGAAAGTGGAAACACTACACTAAATCACTAAGAATAGGAAGATTGAAGAGTAGAGTGCACCACTTAGCAGACATCAGTTTTCTTACTGATGAAATCTGTCATCTAGTTTAAGGAAGCAAGAAGAATAAGCATCCAAAGGTATGAGAAGCAGGTAATTAGACAACAGAATCCTCTTGTCTAGTTTTAATTAACACATGTATCTGATGACTTCTAGGTCTTTGAGATTATTATGATTCTGGTAAATTATTGGTTCCATCTTATAGGATTTGTTGTGCCTGTTTTCAGATTAGGTCAACTGTTCAAGTCAGTAAATATGTTTTGCTTCTCAGCACTGTCCAGGGTGCTGACACCTTCTAGCCAAGGCCCTCCTAGGCCTCTTTCCTAAAAGAACTCATGGCCTAGAAGAGGACACAGACATCATTCCAAAACCATCCTCAAAATGCATTTGACATCTCTGAAAGCCTGACTGACAGAGGGTAGGAGGCAGAGATCGCATCTAAGGTACATCACTTAAGCCTCACTGCATAAGAAATTGTTTTTCTACAAACTGGGCCATCAGTTGACCCCAGTAAAACAAATAGTGACATAGAAAACATGATTCATTCCATTTAGACAAGTACAATCTGTCCACTTTGTATTAAATATTATCTAATTTGGCTAAATAAATGCTTACTACTTTAAAGAAGTTGAGAAAAAGAGACAGCAACAATTATCTTGTCCATATTTTCTCTCTGTTTTCTGTAGATTCTGAGAATTTCAACCAGTAGTGATGATCTGGCTCCCAAATTGTTATATTTTCATTTTCCAAGTCTTAGTTTTGGCTTATGGACTCCAGAGGTCAAAGGCATATGGGTTTTATGTCTTCATCAAACAATAGTATTAGTAATAACAAACCAAATCTAGTAACAACACTAAGATCCAAGCCACCATCTAAAAAAAAAAAAAATCTAATTTGGATATTTATCCTAATTCTTCTGGGTACAAGAACTTCTCAGTCATGACTTAATAATCATTTTTGCAGAGAGTAATTGTTGCATTCAGGGTCATATTTTCTAGTAATTCAATATCAGCCTTACTTTCCAATTTCTTCTCCTAAGGGTTCTGTTCCCACTATTTCCCAATTATTCTCTTTCAAACTTTTGATAACTGTAATAGGATGTTCATTTTATGCCACAATCCTATATGAATGTATGCATATTTCAAACTAAAGTATACAGTTTTAAAATTCTAATATTTGCTTCTTATTTGGTGCTCTTAAATTCTGACTGCAAACCACAAAACTGATTTCTCCATAATGTTTTGAAAAGAGTCCTAAGGAGTTTAATGAACTATAATGATTAAGGAAATCTCTTACAATATTTTTATTTTCCTTTTTCAACTTGATTGTATCTAGTGTGTAATTCCTTCTATTACCAGGGAGGAGGAAGATGAAGAACTTCTCAACTAATATAAAAACTTTCATCAAATAAAAGATTGTTGTTATTTTACTTGATTTTCCCTAGCACAAAATACTTGTATATAGTCTATGTACATAACAAAACTTAGTCTATAATTTTATACAGTTGTTACTCCCAGAGGCTTACAATATTAATTCACTGTCCCTTGCTGGTTAATCATTTTAACATCGCTAGTTTTCTGCTTGTTTTTCCAAGATGCCTACACATCATTAGCGACATGGGCATAAAATTCTCAGGGTGATTTTCATTTTCATAATCATTGTCTACAGTTGTATAACACCGCTGTCATAAATTTAATTTACAAATATTTCATAAATTCTCCTACCCACCAACTGGCTGCCCTTTTCTTTTTAATTTCATCTAACTAGATGTCTATAAAGTGGATAAATCTAACAAAGTGCACAAAATGAAATATTCATTAGAAACCCAAGTAGCATGCCAAATTTTGGGTTTTAGCCATATGGTCCAAGTTCTCAAATTCCTAAGCATTCTAACCTTCATGCAAATTCTAACACTATGTCCAAAGAAATCTGCCAATCTATTTCTAAATTGAATTTTAAAGTGAATCAAAAGCTTTCAACTTCATTCCTGGTGTGTATGTCTGCAGAATAAGCTGCAGTCAGACTAACTTGCTGCAGATTGGCTGAGCATTGTTTCGAGGACTCTTCCATTTACCAATAATCAAGCAAGTCCAGGAGGAGGCCAGGTAGCAGAGTCCATAGTACCAGGTGCAGACTGATCTCCAGATCTATTCGTGAATCTTACAGTCATCCTTGGAAACCTTGGTTTTTTGTTCTCCGTAGTATCTGCCCTAAGATTAACCTTTCCTTTTCACCCCAATTTCCTTCTTTCAATAATTCTCAGCAGATGAAGGAGGCTTAGATTTTGACATTACTTTTGGTAGCAGTAGACATATACCAGGGATCTGCCATGGTGCTCTGGGTGAAAGCTCGAATTCCTATGTCCAAAGCTCAGTGCTCATCATGTGGATATTTAGAGACACTCTCTTAGTTTATGAGGTACAGCCTTCATGGCGAGATGAGTGCCCTTATTAAAAGAGACAAGCAATGTCTTGTTTCTTCTCATTTCTTTCATAGAAAATAAAATAAACTAATGTCTGACTGCAGACCAGGAAGAGGCCCCCGTCAGGGACACCACATCTTCGGCACCTAGATGTTGGGCTTGGTAGTTTCTCAAACTGAGTGAAACACATGTTTGCTCAAGTGACCCAGTCAACAACACTGTAGTCATCGTAGCCTGAAATAAGACCACTGTCAGGTTGGCTTTTAATTAACTTACATGTACTAATTCATCCAACAGCCTTAGGTTGTAGGAACTCTTCACATCTCCCTTTGAAAGAGGTGGAAACTGAGTTATCTTTAGGTTGACTCTTCCAGGTAACACAGCTGTTTTGTGGAAAACAGATACTAACTAGAATACACATTATAAGAGTGGAATTATTGAGAAAGACACTAAATAACACCACGCATGCCCCAGGTGCTTCCCTTTGCTCTCTACAGACCTACACCTATTTCAGTTGTGCCAGTGACTGCACCCACCCCTGCCTAGCCAGACTCTCCTTTCCATTCACGTTCTGGAGTCAGCCCCTCCTCACAGCCACTCTCTCCTCTTTGGATCCCTTCCAATTTTCTCTTCCTAGTCCTTCAGGGCCAAAGCTAAGGCTACAGTTTTAAAAACCCTATCTTTATACCTACCTAAGCTTGAACTTAGAAATATGTCTTATTGTCCCCTTTTACAACTGTGCTTTTTAAAAAAGTAGTCTATTCCTCAGTCCGCAATGATTGCATATGTTTGCCTTAAATTGACTCAGAAATGTTCTGCAAACGGAAGTCCTCTTCCTGAAGGACTGTTGTAACTTTTCAACATGGTCAGCAGACTGTGCTATGAATACCCACTCCTAAGGGTAGCTCCTGTCCTGTTTATTACCCTGTCTGGCTAGTGCCTCCTCATTCCCCACTAAGCTCCTTAGTGAGTATCTCTTTCCCCATGAAATCTATTACTCATTCCTTAGCTGTGTCAGTGGCTTCAGTTCTTAGCTTCTTTTCATCTTGGCTTATACACTTTCCACAGCCTCAAGTGTCACGTTTAGGTGTCTAATTCTCACATAAGCATTTTCAGCCTCATTATTTTTTTCAGTGAGTTTATTGGTACATTTCAGATATACATTATGACCACATTCAACATTGAGAATTTGCACCTGTACACGACATATCTTGATGCTCATTTTCTTCCCTTTCCCTTGTTCTCTCTACACCCCCACCCCATGTACATAACGTCTGTTTCTATTTTTTTGTTTTCAACATTAAATTTTTTCTTTCCCTTCTTTACTTTTCCCTACCACCCCCTTTCTCTTTTCCCTTTGAACATTTTCATCTGATTTCACAATACCTAGCGTACATTCCGGACCTCATTTATATCTTCAGTTTCTCATACTAGAGAAACATTACCGTATTTACCTATCTGTGTCCTATTTATTTCACTTATGAGTGTGTCCCCACAGTGCATCCATTTAAGTACAATGACTCTAGTTTATCATTCTTATGGCTGAGTAATACTCCACTTTATATTTTAAAATCCCACATCTTTGTCCAGTCTCTAGTTTCAGCCCTCATGATTAATGTGAATTCCCTCCCAAACTTTATTAAACACTGTAGCTGTCAACCCTCACTATAGAAACACATTTAATGCAAGATACCAGATGTATAAGGATTTATGAAGTTGGCTCACAGTGGCTGCTGCAGAGTCAGGTGTGAAACATATAAAAGGGCAGCCTGGGCCTTGGATAGGCGCTGACCCCGTCGAAGCCCTGGGGCTCAGTGTAATGTCCTGTGTGAGTCCATACGAGGAGGTCGAAAGGTCTGTGCTGGAAACCAGAGGACAGCGTCCAAAATGCAGCCTATGCCTGCAGTCCTCTGAAGAAGCACACGAGCCTCCCTTCTCCAGGTCCCTCTCACTCCACTCAGCCTGCAGGCCTACCCACGGTGAGTCTTCTGTCTTCACAACCCTTCAGCCACATCACAACCATGTGGAGCCAAGTTGGTTTGGCATTTCTTACTCAAAATGACACCATCAGTTAACTGTCACAAACACCCATGAAAATATTGATCTCAACATCTCACAAAGGATTCAGTCTCAAAGCTGAAATCAAGCTTGGTTGGTCTCTTTCACCTCAGTGTCGATCTCAACGACAGTCACTGTCTGCCTTAAGCCCATGACCTCAGACTCCTGCCTCCTTCTCTCCCCTGGTCTCTGTATTCTATTGTCCCAACACGTCTCTTGAATCAGCCTCTTTCTCACCAGGAAGCCACCGAGCTGCCAGTGACAGTGCTCTGTTGAACAGACATTGGATTTCCAACTCTTGCTTTTCATTTTTCACACAAGTCAGAATCCAACGTGCACAAGTTCCTACCATGTGCCAAAATCCATACTTATCTCTTTACATATTTTACTTAATTGAGTTCTCCCAGCTATTATTTATCTCATCTTGCAGAACACAAACTAAGAGAAATTAAGTCCGCTCACATCACACAGAATTAGCCTTCCTGCCGGGGCTCACTTGACACCTAATCCGTTGTCTTTGTACTTGTCTCTTGTGGAAGGTGAAGATCTCAGCCCCTCACCTACACTATTAAAACCGCGCTTTCTACTGACACGGCTGCGCCACCTCGTTGCCAAATGTACTCCTGATAGTTCTCTAAGATTGCATAAAATAACGAAGTACTAGCGGCCACCGGACTAAGTCCCCCGGAATACTGCGTCACTGGCCGCTCCGGCCGCTGGGCGCTCGTTCTTTGGACCTGCGGTGCCCACTTCTGCTCCTGCGCTCTCGGCCACGCCGCCCCCGCACCGGGACATTCATTTCCCGCCTGTATTCACGCGTCTTCACTCCCGTGTTGTTCGCACGTTTCACGGCCGCCTCAGACTTCCGCCCGCGCTCCCCTACTCATCCTGCAAAGCCTAGTAAAAGTGTCGCTGCGTCTTCAGGGTCAAGTTAGACTTTTAAGACAAATCATTCCCCCCACCCAGATCCACGTGTGACAGCTTATTGCGACAGCTGTCTCCCCGGCTTCCCTCAGCAGCTTTCTGCCCTCAACCTCTTAGCTGAAAGAATAAAAATAACAAATACTAGATGTTAATATGTTGTTGAAAACATCTAAGAGTCCCAAGAGAGATCGCTACTTACTCACAATTTACAGACAGAGAGACAAGAGGGGAGGAGTAGAAAGAAGATGAAAAGATGGAGGAGGAGGAGCAGGGGAGGAGGAGGAGCAGGGGAGGAGGAGGAGCAGGGGGCGCGGAGACAGGGGGAGAGGGGAGAGAAACTGCACGTGGCCAGACCACTGACCCTCGCGCACAGGGCTGATCTCTATGTCCCCAGATGCTGCAGAGGGGGCAGCAGAAAGGGCAGTTAGGGGACGTGCAGAGGAACAAGGGGTCTGGTTCACACAGCACCACCGAGGGTGTTTATCTCCTTCCCGACGCCCTTTGCATCTGCAGCCGTCAGCTTTCTCCTCTGTACTCCCCAGCCCTGGAGCCTGCACCGTGCTCGCGAAGAACCTGGGAGCTTCTGTCTGCAGGCTGTGGTGAGGGGCCCTCCAGAGCTCTGCACCACCGAGGCAGGCAACGCAGAGCCTCATCTGCGGAGGGATGCTCCGGCTGCCCAGCCACTCCTGTGCCACCAGGACCCCGGCCCATTTGTTTGAGTAATATTAGCACCCACAGCTCAGTTAAAGGATACCCCGGGTCAGAAATGAAAGTTCTCACTCACTTGCCTTACAAACACAACTTGGGGGTTCGCTGGGGTCGGAGGGTGGAGGGGTTCTGCATCCCTCTGCACACTTGCTGTATTTCTGAGTAAGTCCCGTTAACTTGTACAGAGGAGAAAGCTGAAGGCTGCAGATGCAAAGGGCGTGGGAAAGGAGATAAACACCCTCGGTGGTGCTGTGTGAACCAGACCCCTTGTTCCTCTGCACGTCCCCTACCTGCCCTTTCTGCTGCCCCCTCTGCAGTGTGTAGTTTCTTCCCTCTGTAGTGTGTGGTTTCTACGAAGAACAGTTCATCCAACATAGCTCTGCAGGGCTGGGCTGCGCCGGTCCTGAGAGGCCACCGGACCTTCCACCTTGGCTTCTCCCACCTACCAGGGTTCAGCCTCGAGGAGAGGGCTGGTTCTGGCCGCTCCTGCCCCATTTCTCTTTTCTTACTCTGGAGGAAAAGTTCAAGTCTGGTTGAGTCAAATACGACCCAACTATGTCTCCTAGCAGCTGAGACACCCGAAAAAGTTCAAGTTCTCCGATGTACAGAAACTGGCCTATAGCTGCTTGGAGGCCTCCCGTTCTTCCTCTGGTCATGACACCTTCGCTCATTCAAAAGCTAATCATAAAAGGTAAACTACTTGTGCCCCACTAATCAGCTACAGCCCCCTTGCTTCATGAGCGCGTAGCCATGGCCACGCCCTGTGCTCTGTATAAGCCTGTGTAATCCTCAGTAAAGGCGGAAGTGTTCTCCGAAACGTTCACCGGAGTTTGGGTGGTGAGTTCGCACTCTCGGTCCAGGCCTCCAAATCTGATCCTCGACTGACGCTGTGGATGATTACATTTCTCCCCATTGCTCCTATCACTCTTCCATATTTTCTCTATTAGAGTCTAAATGCTGGTCATCAGATAACTTGAGATTATTCTACTAAGCAAAATAGGCCAGACTCAGAAAATTAAACAGTTCATGTTTTCCCTTATATCAATGACTTAAACTATAAGTAGATTAAATAAAGAAGTAGTGATAACCCTGGGGATTTAGCTCAGTGGTTCTGGCAAGCTCAAGGGCCGGGGTTCGATTCCGGATGACCATATACAATACTGGGCTGGCGTGGTGGCTCACACCTGTAATCGCAGCACTTGGGAGGCAGAGGCAGGAGGATTGCTGTGATGTGAGTTTGAGGCTGAGCTCAGGGACAGCCTCAACTACAAAGCGAGACCCTGTCTCAAACAAACAAACAAACAAAGAAGTGATGATAGACACTGGAAGATAGATCTTTAGAAATAGGGAGATAGCTCAAGGGAAAGGAAGGGGGTGAAAGGATTGAAAATGAGCAAGATATGTTGTGTGTATGGACTAATTTCCCAAAACAGTATCCGTACAAAATTTTTAAAAATACAAAGAATACTTTTCTGCTCTTAGTTTCTGCCTTCCTTGTCCTTTAAAAATGTCTGCAGTTCTCCAAATGGCCACCAGAGGGACACCTAAACGCCCGTGACAGGCTCTGGGGCTCTAAACCCCTAAGGACCTGCAGGGCTTTGCCTCGCTCAGGACGCTCCACATTCCGCTCCCGCCCCGAAGACACTGGGTTTCTGGCTTTGCACAAGCCGCACCTCGGCCAACCCTGCGAGGACTGCCCCTTCCTGATCTCCAAGCTGTTCTATACTTTGAAATGGTAGAGGGCTGACAATAATGTAAGTAACTTTTGTCTATAGACAGACTGTTAAATTCTGTCGGGACGAACTTCCCCTCCACCATTTGTAAAAGCGTCAGCTTTACAATCATTTTCAAATGCGTTGCTTCTTCTGATCAATAAATAGTCCAGCACTGCGATTTCACCTTTAAACTGCTTGTAAACTCTTCTCGGGCCCCTAATCTAATAATGAGTGAAAATGAAGTAGTTGACAAGTTATTTTCGTGTCTGTAGTTTTTAAACACCATCCCAAGAAGCCTCCCCAGCGTCCTGCCTGCAAGATGGGTCACTTCCAGCCTCGCCCCCAAAGCTCCCAGGGCGTGGATCTGAGCGTCCACAAGGGGCGCCTAGCCCCGCCTCGCTTCCTGCTCCCTGGGGTGGGCCCGAAGTCTCCCGGTACCTCCGGCCTGAGTCCTTCCTGAGCTTCATCCCAGTTGTTGCTACATACGCTGCCAGTCTCCAGGGTGAAGCCGCTTCTGACTCCTGCTCCTGTGCGCTCTTCCGGTCTATGGAACAGTAATGTTGTGGTCCCACTCCAAAGAGTCCGGTGGCTGTTTCTCCTTTAATACGATACCATTTTAATAGTTTTTATTGGAAAGAATGCAGAGTTTATTTCTCAGGGTTATTTCTATTTGAAATTATACTCTTGGAACTATTGTTCTTAGGCATTTGATTCATCCCTCAGTGCCTTGGGCTCCAACCACAACCCACTGAAATAGAGACAAATTCAACCTCCCTTTACTTTCATGTAGATAAAAGAAAGTCAACTAAATAAATAGTAAGGGAAATAAACACTTCAGATGTTTTCTGTTTTGGCAAGTTGACTAGACAAGTAGTTTTTGCTGCCGCTAGAATCTCTCCATGAAGGTTGACTCTGAGGTAAATCTAAACGAGGACCTGTATTTCAGGATCTTGGGGGCTCAAACCCCATAATTTGCTGATTTGGAGCCCTTACATGTCCATGCAGCACTGACCAGAGGGCTGAGAGAAGCAGGCCACTCTGTCCACCTCAGAACCCCCTTTCCTGGCCCTCACGGTCGTCACCATTGGGGTGGCCCTGCTTGGACCTGCTACAGTCTCGAAGAGAAACTCCAGATCGGTCAGGCTGACTTTCATGTCAGAGGCCTCACCTCAACTCCAGCCAAATGTTGGCCATAATTCTCACAGGCTGTCTCTGATGAATCAATAAAACCACTAGTAAATGTACAACAGAGATTTATCGGTAGATTAAAAAATGTATATGTGTGAGAGGAAGTTAAAGGCTCAAGGAGACAAGTCAATAAAACCATCTTCTTCATTTCTGGCTGGGTCCTTCCTCGGGAAAACGACGATGTTATTACCTTCAGCTGTGAGTCATAGCCAGGCCGCAGTAGCACACTCTGGCTCAAGTGGAGTGAGCAGATGTCAGGCTAATTAATCTGAATTGAGACTCTGGCTGCGACTCCTTCCTCGGGTAATTAAGGAAACGAGAGAAGGTGTTGGAGCCCAGGCTGGCTCTGGTAAATCCTGGAGACAGGAACCCTTGGGAATAGTGTTCCAAGTCCCTTTGCTCCAGACTACATTTCCTGACCTGGCCAAACACTGGGACTCTACTTTTCCTGGGGGAAGACAGATTGCACACTAGTTAAAAAAGAAAAAAAAA
>PVIR01017337.1:0-35118 GCA_004026965.1 Petromus typicus | reverse complement strand
GTGGAGTGCTGGGCATCACCTCACCCTCCACCCAACCTGCCTGAAACAGTCCTGGCTTGTCAGACCCACCAGGCCTCCTCCACCTGAAGCTGGCCTTTCTGCTGTTTGTCTGTCTGTGTCTGTCACCTCTGGTTGGTGTCCACAGCTCTGGGTCCGTCACCCAGTTCCCCCTTTCAGAGTGCTCCTGGCTCTTGGGTTTTTCCTTACCCTATTGCACTGAGCCCCCGAGTTTCCCCGCCGCTGTCCACTTCTCCACTCTGAGCATGTTTCCTTGACATCGGGAGGACCCTGTAACTACTTTAACTTTGCTACCTGAAGTCCTCTCTGCCCCATGGCCCTGCAGCTCTAGTGAAAAGGGGGACAGGGCTAGGAAGGGCTGGTGATGGGGGGAGGGGGCCTGAAGGTCCTGTGTGGGGTGGTGCAGACCAGGGGACTGAAGGGCACTTCCTGCAGGGAGGCCCTCACCTCTCTGACCAGACTGGAAAATGTGACGTCAAAAGGGCAGTGGGGTGGGGGAGACAGGAACCGAAATCCGACACCTCTCCTGGGTGATTTCTCTGCCAAGAGGCAATCATCCCCCTCCCCACTGGCCCTGGCCTGGTACTCAGATGGCTTCATCCCCAGGGAGACCTGCCCCCCAGCTCCCACCCTGCAGTCACTCTTCTGTGGCAGGACCTGCCCCAGGACCCTTCCAGACTTCCGGCACCTGGTGGTCACTGAGCTGTTTCTGAAGTGCAAATCTGATGTCAGACCTGCTTGCTGCCTGACGTCTGTCCGAGTCTCGGGGCTCCCTGCTGCGTTGAGGGTAAGGCCTAGGCTCTTAGCTGGCCATTCCACGTCCTGCACGGACGCCTCTCTGGCAGGCAGAGACAAGTCTGAAGGTAGGAAAAGACCCACAGACACTGGACAAGGGCGGTATAGCACTCGGACGCTGAGACACGCACACGCACACGCACACGCACGCACTGTTGGCCGAGCGGAGGGACTGCCGACAGCCAGAGACAGAGGGGCAGGATGCCAGGCTCAGCACATGCTGTCAGGAGGCCTTTGCTGACCTGCAGGTCAGTGCTGTGGGCTCTTGGCTGTGAAGCCTATTCTGTCAGTGGACCATGGTCCCTGGGGAAGCAGGACCCAGGTATCAGTCACCATTGTCCTCAGAACTACACAGATCTGTTGAGGGGCAGAACCCAGAAGAACCCCGACCTCTCAGTGCTGAGGACACGGTTGAATCTTGATTCTCCTTTGCCTACATCCTTCCTCCTCCTCGAGCCCTGGGCACACTTGGCAAGGATGTAAGGTTTAAGGAGCAGCACCCCACAGGGGCTCAGAAATGCCCCCTGGGGTAAACTTTCAAGGCCCCTGAGACTCAGGGAAGGAGGCCAAGTGCCAGGATGCCAGGTGCCATCCCACAGAGCACTTCCAAGGCCAGGCAGAGGTGTAAATGAATGTAAATTTATTGAAACTGTTTTGGGGGGTGGGTGGAACAGTTGGTTGTCCTGTCCAAACGTAGCTACAGGGAGAAACCAGCGCCCGGCCGGGGGAGAGCGGGTGCCTGGCCACAGACCCTATCTCAGGCCCAGCTTCTTCTTTTCCTTCTGCTTCTTGCGCACCACGTCCAGGTTCCGGTCCTTCCACATGCTCTTGCGGAGCTTGATGGGGCGCGAGCCCACATACTTCCCTGCGGGAATGGATGGGTCAGGTCAGGTGCAGGCCGGATGGCCCCGCACATTCCCTGGGGGAGACCGCACTCACCATTCATCTCACGCATAGCGCGCACATAGTCACTGGGGTCCTTGAAGCTGACGAAGCCGTAGCCCTTGGTCTTGCCTGTGCGTTTGTCACGGATCACCTTAGCCTTGAGGAAGGACGGGAAGCGGCTGAAGGCGCGTGCCAAGATGTCGTCATTCACCTCATTGCCCAGATCTCCGCAGAAGATGCGGAAGTCATCTGGGTCGGGAGAGAAAAGGTGGGAAGATGCAGACGCTGGCCCCGTGACTGCCCTGTCTGACCACGTGAACCTCACCTTCCCTGGAAGGATCCCCGAGCCCTCTCCCTTCTGTCCCTGCAGTCTCTGCCTGGGGGCCCTCAATGATTACCAGGCAATCCTGTACAGCAACGAACCTGTACCAGGCACCCTGCTAAGCACCTGGCTTCCTTTCTTTTACACTGGGTGCTCCCAATAGCCCTCTCACGTTGAGGCACAGGGGCAAGTCTGTGCCCAACTTAGATGGCCAGGAGGCAGCAGAGCTCGGACGAAATGCAGGCATCGGGCTTGTGTCTTTACTTTTAACCCCGACTGCTCTTTCTCGCCCCCAGGCTGTCATTCATTCCCATGACGACGTTCTACCTCTGACCTGGCCCTGGCCTTTTCCCTGAAGGCCCAGTGTCCATCAGGCTCCTGGACATCTCCCTATGGATGTGCCCAGGCCCCTGCAGTGGCACCTCACCCAGCACACAGGCTGCACCTGCCTCAGCTCTGCTTTCTCTCCAAAGCCCCCCTAAGTTCACCTTGCACCGGCAACACACCATGTGACCCTCCAAGGGCAACTGGCAACCTTGCTGCACTCCTGGGCACATTCTCAGGGTTAGGCCTGTGCCCCCACTCACCATGCACAAGCCCAATGGATCACCATCCCCAGGGAACACCATTCCCTTTGTGGGGACAAATACGACTGGAAGGAGGAGGGTCACTGAAGTACAGTTCCAAGCCCAAACTGGCCCAGCATAGAGGCTGCCTGGCCCTGGTCTGGCACAGGGAGATGGTCCCAGGAGAAGAAGGAGGGGGAAGTCAAGGACTGGGCAGGAGCTGGGTTCAGCTTTTCCCCTCGGCTATTGCTGTGTTTATCTCATAGCTTTTGCAGCGATTAAAGACACTCTGAAAACAATCAGGACACCCTAAAAGCATGCAATCAGACAAATACGGTGGGTGGGACCTGCTACAAAACAACTGGCCTCAAAACAAAATAAAACAAACTACAATTAGGCTACCTAAAAGCATGCAATTGACAAACACAGATGGTGAAACCTGCCACAAAACAACTGGCCTGAAAAAAAAAAAACAAAACTGGCCTGGACACATTTTTTTGTTTGAGACAGGTTTTCATTGTGTATTCCACGTTGGATTCCAACTTGTGGCAATCCTCCTGCCTCAGCCTCCCAAGTTCTGAGATTACAGGCAGGCACCACTGCTCCCAGTTTGGCCTGGATACTTCAAAAAATTACACTCAAAATAAGGAGATAGAAGAGAAACCATTCTCATTCGTGTAGGTGTGGAGGGACCTCCTAAGCCCCAGCACTGAGCAGACAGGCTTCCTTCCCGGCAAAGGACCCTACAGCAATGTTCTCCCCACACTTCCATGAACTGTTCTCGCCCTTAAATTGACGGCCCAGTGCAGAGCTTACGGGTGGGCTCAGGAAGTGGAGGTGTCCCTGAGCACCTGCTCTGCCCACCTGCTTTATGAGCATCAATCCAGGCCAGGTGCTGGTGGAAAGCCACCTGCCGCCCGAACCATCCCCCCCAGCCTCCCACGTACCATACATGGATAAGCACTCATTTCTCCAGGGTCAAGTGAACCCCGGGATCTAACTCTCCCCCTGAGCCCCGGCCATGGAACCCAGGGTCTCACAAGTGCTGGGCACATGCTCTACCACTAAGTCACACTCCTAATGCTCTTAGCCCACTTTAAACAGAATAGAAAAAAGGTACAAAGTAAAAGGCAAAATATAACTACGTTGAACCATGTATATCTGGGGAGAAAAATACCCATAACAAGTTTTGGGACAACAGGAGAAATGTAACAATTTGAACATGAGATATCACAGAATAAATTCTCAGCATTCTCTTGGATGTGATAATGGCCCTGTACTCTTAAAGAAATGTCTTTCTCAGGAGAGCACTACAGTATTCAGATGTAGTAACTTCACTCGTCACTAACTTCAAAGGACTGGGCATAAACAGTTAGACCAGGATGGGGAGGCAGCCTGGGTGCAGCATTTGCTTTGCATGGCTGGGTTTGATCCCCGGCACTGCAACAACAAAACCCTACAGCAGTCACAGGAGGAGTAAAGTGAACAGCAGGAATACGGGAACAGAGCAAAATGTCAACTGTGGGACCTAGGGGGTGGGCAAGCCATTCACTCAGCATTTTGGGCTTAACAATTTTTCATTTAAATTGAGGGAAGAAGCTAAGCGTGGTAGTGTGTACCTGCAATCCCAGCACCCAGGAGGCTGAGGCAGGATGATCACTGCAAGTCTGAGGCCAACCTGGGCTACAGAGTGAAACCCTGCCTCAAAAAGACAATCGAAAAGCTGGGAAGGAAGAATGCTGTTAGACCCTGAGCAGACCAAACTCCTCGGAGGTCAAACAGGGCCAGAAGGGCTTGGCCTATGGTCAGGAGAAGGACCTGACCTCAGTGCTGCAGTGTGCCCTTCGCTGAGGTAGACAACAGTGGAGTTGCTGGCAATAGGGCCTGCTCAAGGCTCAGCATGCCCTGACTCACCGGCATCCCACTCCAACAGGCTCGGATCCTCCCAGCTGCTTCCGGCTGCCGTGCGAATGCAGCGTTTCAATTTCTCCGGCTTCCCTTTCTTCTTGTCTTCACCCATGGGCTCTGGCACCTGCAGAGCACAGGGGAGGAGTACAGAGGACTGGGCACTACAGGCTCCCGCTCTGCTCTGTCTCTCACTCCAGTGCCTCCAGTTACAGGACAGGATATGCTTCTGGGTGTAGGATATGCATGTCCGCTTCCCTCTCCCGAGCCCTCCCCACTCCAGACAGAAGACTGTGAGCAGCACGGTGTGTGAAAGCTCACGGATTCCTGCCTGTCCTCCCAAGGCTGTACGCTACCTACCTCGAGAGCCATGAGGCCAGGGGGTGGCTCCGGCCGAGGGGGCCGTGGTCGTGGACGCAGGGACAGGAGCTCAGGAATGCGCAACGGGGGCAGCAGGCCACGTACTACCTCCAGCGGGAGAGGCAGGGGCTCAGGCTCAGGTAACGGCATGGCCAGAGCCAGCGGTAGGCTGGGCCCAATGACTGCAGGGCCCGCGGCATTTCCTCCGGCACCCACAGCCACTGCACCACTAGCCTCCTCCAGCCCAGCCGCCGCCGCCGCCACCACTGCTTCCTCTTTCTCTTTCAGGCCCAACCCCAGGCCAAGGCCCAGCTCTCGGGTGGCTGCTGGCTCTTCCTGTGGGCAAGAGGGGGTCATGAATAGTCATGTACATGTACCAACTGCCCACAGTGAGCGTAATCATTAAATACTGCCAATATGTACTAAAAAAAAAAAAAATAACTTAAAAAAAGGAGGGCATGAGGGGCCTCACAGGCTGGTATCTTGCGCATCCCTACCGTACAGCAAAGCCTCAGGGCAGGCAAGAGAAAAGTCTCTACTGAGGCAGACAGAAAGAAACAGCAGAGGGACAGACAGACAGAGGTAAAAACACAACTGAGAAACGGACAGGGACAGTCGAAAGGAAAACAGAGACAAAAATAGCCATACCCCACACTCTCAACACACATTTCTCTCTACACTGTCTTCAAAAAGAGAAAATTATATTCAATCACAAAGAATAAAGGCAGAGACAGACAGACCAAAAGAGGGATGAGTATAATCCAAGTGTGTTATACGGACGTGTAACAATGCCAAAATGAAACTATATTCATTCCCCATCATATGCACTAATAAAGACAGAAATACACACATTCAGAGAAATGAATGGGAAGACAGAACTGGCAAGGGTTTTCCGCCGTAGTTCCCTATCCACACTTACCAGGGCAGGCCTCAGAGCAGCCATGGAGCTCAGGGGGGGACCTGAGGCCCGAGCCATTGGTGGCAGCATCATGGGTGGTCCAGGGGGCCCAGGCAGAGGGGGTCCCACAAGAGCCTGGTGCGGGGGGCGAAGGGCCATCGGGCGGGTGGCACCTGCTTCAGAAGAAAGAAGAGAATCTGTCAGGGTGTGAGCAGGCCAGTCAGAGGGCTTGGGGGAGCAAGCTGTGCGGTAGTGATGACCCTGGCTGCCTCACCTGCTCTCTGTAGCACATGAGGGATGAAGGCTGGACGCAGGACAGCTGTGGGAGAGAGAGATGGGGGTGTGTGTCATGAAGGACAGGGGTACTCGGATAAGGGGTGTGAGTTTACTTTCAGCATTCAAGAAATCCTGAAGAAGTCTGGGGATCCTTGTGGGAGACGTGGTTCATCAGCAAAAACCATTGGTTCATTCAGCAAAAGCTGATCATGAGGTCTCCTGTGGGCGCAGCCTGTGGTGGATAATGCTAAGAACCCAGCACAGACCAAGGGATCTCAGCAACCTCCTATCGAGAGCAGGAAAGAGAAGATACCGCTAAGAAGTGATGGCCCAGACTGATCAGAGCTAGAATGGGGAAAACTGAGGCAGAGGGATCTGGGGAAGGAGACAGAAGACCAGGGAGCAGTCAAAGCCCCTGATCCAGTCAGCAGCATTAGAGGTTTCCTGGAAAAAGAAACCTGGGAGCTGAGCTCAAAGGGATAAGGAAGAGTTAGACAGTGAATGGAAATGTTATTGACAGGGAGAATGTTTATGAGCAAAATTGTTATCCCTTAGCTGGACATGGTGGCATATGCCTATAATCTAAGCACTTGAGAGGCTGAGGCAGGAAGACAGCCGCAAGTTCAAGGCTAGCCTGGGCTACATACTAAGTTTAAGGCCTTCATGACTATGTAATGAGGTTTTGTTTCAAAAAATAAAGGAAACAACAACAAAGCCTTTTCTCCTTTTTGGCTTAGTGTGATTGGATGGAAAAAGCAGCAGGGTGAAGAGCATTATGGGAAGTGCGGTGATGGCAGCAGGCATCGAAGTCCAAGCTCCTTTGCCGAGCTGTGATGCCCCTCAGAAGGCACGTAGCAGTTAGAAGCCGGGATGAATTCCAGTAGATTAGATCTGCCTTTCGTTCAGAACCTTACTAAAGAGTGTCTTCACACTTCTTAGATATCAGATAAACAGGTACAGGAGGATTTAGAAAACATAATTAACAAGTTTCACCTAACAGAGATAATATATCAGACTTACATCCAAATGAGAACACACATCCTTTTCATATATATACGTAAGTGATGGGAAAAAAAAAAAAGAAGTGATATCATAAAAATTGTATGTAAGGGTTATCTGAAAAAGTAGAACAATGCAGAGAGTGGCCTGTGGAAAGGATAGGTTGAGACATTACAGCCGAGTGAAAGCAACAACAGGAAGACGGGACCGCAATAAAGCCTTGCTGATATATCTCAGCACCGTTGGAGGTTGTAGGGAGGCTGCACAGATCTCTCTCTGAAAGGAACCAGGTCGTGCAGGGTCTCGACTACTAGGTAAGGGGCTTAGTGTTTGTTTCTTTAGCCCTGTATTAGTTATGCTTACTTTAGGGCAGGACTCAAGAGCTCTGCCCCCTTACAAAGCTTGTATTTTACAGGAAGCAAAAGATAATAACCGTAATAAGGAAATGGTGTGGCTTGTTATAAAATGTTAAGTTCTGGGGAGAAACAGCAAAATTTAAGGATTAGGAGTGAAAGGGGGTCGGTTTGCAATGACCAGGTTAACACCAAACTGAGTTAAAATAATCAAGAAGTACACAGTTCAGTTTTCGCTTTAGAAGGATGACAACATGAACATACAAATGAATGGTGATTTAAAGCAAAAGGCTAAAGTCACCTAAACCAGTGTTTCTGGTTAAATTTGGGGTTCCTGACCCTGACCTACCTGCTCGCCGCAGGAACATGGCTTCTCGAGCCTCTGGACTGTCCAGGTGACTCCGATCACCGGGGCCAAAGCCAACTGTTGGAAAGCATAGATGAGGATGGTGGGAACAGTCCTGGGTATCCCTTTGTACCACCTTTCCCAATCCCCTTTCTCTCTTGACAGCCACTCTTTACTTACCTGGGCCCACAAAAGGAGGACCACCCACCATGGGAGAAACTACTGTGGCTGCTGCAGCTGCCCGGGCCTCCAGAGTCTGTTGGACCTGTTGGGGAGATGATTGGGATGAGGGGCTGGACTCAGTGTTCCCAATCTGCCCTGGTTGGCTCACTCCAGGAATCCAAGACCTTCATTCTTTACATTGTGTAGCCTTGGGTACCTCTGAGGTGTCAGTTATAATTCTCTTCTCAGGGAGGCTTTTTTTGTGTGGTTTCTATCGGAATGGGTCTTGCTATGTCGTTCAGGGTGACCTCAAACTTGAAGCAGTCTTCCTGCCTCACCCTACCAAGTGCTGGGATCAGAGGTGTATGCCACCAGGCCTGGCCCAGGAAAGCTTTTGAGATCACATTAGCTAAAGCAATCCTTACTCAGAACAACTTCTCTCATCACTCATTTCATCTTCCCCACAGCACTAACTGAAAAAATGTCCAACCTGTCCTTGCCATCTCCAATACCAACATCTCTTGCCTAAATTATTACAGCAGCCTCTTCCTCAGTCGTCTCGTTTTAATCCTTGCCCTCTATGGTCCAGATAGCTGGAGGAACCCTATCAACTTCAAGCTGAAACATCACCCTTCTGCTCAAAATTATCCAACAGTTCTTCAACTCAGAGTAAAAGCCAAGGTCCTAATGGTGGCACCTAACAGATTTGGCTTCCATCACCTCTGTCTTTATCTTCTCCCATTTTCTTCTTTGCTCCTTCTATTCTCACCTTTGATCTCCCTACTGTCCCTAAACATGAAATTATGTACCTGCCACGGGGCCTTTACTTTGACAATTCTTTGCCAGGATCACTCATACTTCACACACCTACACAGTTCCATCACCTCCTTTGTATGTTTTCTTAAATCTTACTTCCCTGAAAAGACATTTCTTGCTTCTGATGATAAACCTCTGCTTTTCTTACCACACTTTGACCTATTTTTCCTAGTAAAATATAAATTCCAAAAAGTAGTTTTGTTTTGATTTCTGCCATATATGCAATATTTAAAATAGTGTCCAGGGCATAGAACATATCCAATAACTAGTTGGTAACAGAACAGAATGAACCAGTTTTATTTAAATAGACCTCTCTCTCTCCTTCTCTTTTTTTTTTTTTTTTTTTTTTTCTTTTTTTTGGGACAGAGTCTCGCTTTGTAGTTCAGGCTGGCCCTGAGCTCAGCCTCAAACTCACATCAGAGCAATCCTCCTGCCTCTGCCTCCCAAATGCTGGCATTACAGGCGTGAGCCACCACGCCCGGCACTGTGGTATGTGGTACTGGTTGCTGCTGGGGTGAGTCTCCACGCCCAGTATATTTATATGGTTCCTGGGGATCGAACCAGGGTCCTTTTGCTTGCAAGACAGGCGCCGGAACCACTGAGCTAACTCCCCGGCCCTTGACTTACATGTCTTAAACGTACCTGTTGATATGTGTTGGTCGCAATGATGGGGCGGATCACAGGAGCTGCTGGGACTGGGACCTGCATCGCGTCAACTGTAGGGACCGTGGGCACCGCAGGCACAGCAGTCGGGATTCCGGTTACTGGAGCCCCTAGAACTTCCTGCTCAAATCTGGGGATCAGGACAGACACCACAGGTCAGGGTCCTTCATCTGTGCCAACATCTCCATAACCCCAGCCCCAACACCATCCTGAAGGTCCCATTTTCTCATGACAGAGCCATATCTTGGGCCTAGTGAGTCCTGGAAGCTCCAGGATCCAGCAGCTCTAGTTTTGAGTTGGTTTTTATCATTCCCTGTCGCAGGCCTTACAGAGCCATCTCCGCCTCCATTTCCTTCAAGCGTTCCTCGCCGCTCTTGCCCGGAATGCCGGCCCCAGGGCCTGAGACCACGGGCCCTCCTGCACCGGGGAGTCCCGGGGCTGGCCCCGTTCCGGCCATTGCTGCTGCCGTCGCTGTCGCCACTACTGCAAACTCGACTCAGTCGCTACCGCCGCAGACCCTAAGGTCTACTCTCAACCTTCGTCGGGATAGGCGCCCGCAGATGACGTATTTGCGAAAGCGACGGACGCCTGCATGACGTCATACGTCAGCGAGCCGGAAGCAATGAGACACTGCCACACCCCCCAAAGGGGACGGTAAATCGCCTGGAGTGCGGGAAAGGATTAACCGAACAATTTGGGTCTATCAGAGTGCAGGAGAGAGGCAATGACGCCCTCCTGGAGCTAATCAGAGCGAAGCAAAATCAACTGGCCTCATCTGTAACGTGGAAGCTGGACATTTGAAAACGCAGAAAAGTTTGGAGGCCACTCCCATGCCACCGCGCGACGCAAGCAAAGAGTCTAGCAAACACTGAAGTTTGCGTCAATCTAGAGCGAGTCGAGAGTTGGGGACCTGGTGTGAATGGAGAACTCCTCCACTGTGGACGAAGACTACCGGAGACTACCGAAGACTAGAGACCTCCTAGTGGAAATTACCAGGAAGCTGTGACCCAGTTTTCTGGAGAAGGGGTCATCTGAAAGCATTTGTTAGAGAAAATGGGGAGAAATGTTCTAGATAGAATCAGCAGCTCGTGCCAAGGTACAGGGCACGGGCACGGCTTCTCTGCTCTCTCTTAGGAAACTTTTTTTTTTTTTTATAGTCCTCGCCTGTTTTCAAATATACACAACATTACTATAAAGAACCCTGCTCCCATGTAACTCAAAATACTACCAATATTACACACTTTCGGTTTCAGCTGTATAATTCCCCTATTTTTCCTGGGGTATGTTAAAAACAAACTCCAGACACCTATCCATTCACTCATCAGTGCGTCTACATATCTAGCAGATAAGAACGTTTTTAAAAAATCCATTAAGTATGCTGTTGTTAACACCATCAATTTAATTCCTTGGGACCAGGTTTGTAATCCCAGTGCCTGCAATTCTCAGGGTTCAGAGGGCTGAGACAGCATTGCCTCAAACTACAGCCTGTACTACACAGTGAGTTCAAGACCAACTTGAACTACATAGTAAGATAATGTCTCAAAAAAAAAATCCTCGGTTTCATTGAACACCCAGAGCATGTTCAATTTTCCCTAACTCAGAAATGTCTTTGTAGAGTAGAACTGTAAAATCAGAATACAAACAAGATCACACATTGCATTTGGCTGTCGTGTCCCTGCCCCACCCCCCATCAAGATGTACTGGTTGCCTTGGGATCTTCAAGTCCTCATCTTGAATCAGCAGAGATGAATGCTCAACTAAAACACTAGTTTTGTTTGCATTAATGATGAAGGTAGGATTAAGAAGAGAATTGGAAGCTCCCTTTTTAAAAAAAAAAAAATGTTAACTAAAGTCCAAATTTTATTTATTTATTTATTTATTTATTTATTTATTTTTGAGACAAGGTCTCACTTTGTAGTTCAGAATGACCCCGAGCTCAGCCACAAACTCACATCACAGTAATCCTCCTGCCTCTGCTCCTGACTGCTGGGATTACAGGCGTGAGCCACCATGCCTGGCACTGTGGTTTGTTGCTGGTGGGTGTGAGTCACCACGTCCCACATTGTTGTATGTGGTTACCAGGGATTGAACTCAGGACCTTGTGCTTTCGAGGCACCAGAACCACTGAGTTAAATCCCTGTCCCTTAAGTTTTTTGAGACAGGGTCTTGCTTTGTAGTTCAGATCTTGAACTATGAAGGCCAGGATGGCCTCGAACTTGGGGTAATCATTCTGCCTAACTGTCCTGGGATTACAGGTGTTGCTACCACCCCCAACACTTAGATTATTTATAATATACAATATAATGTAATAGAGTTGTTAGACTCTAGTTGTTAAGGGCATAAGAAAAAGACTGTAAGGATGCAATTTTTCCTGAATATTTTCAATCTCTGATGGGTTATTAAATCCATGGATGTGTTCTGGTGAAGAAGTCAGATACAGGGAAGGGGTGGTGACTACTGTGCTGGGAGTTCGGCCCCACTGTATCTCGCTGTATCCCATCAGGAGCACACGATGTTCTGCTTTTTCCTCCTTTGATGACGCCAAGTTGGATCAGCTGTGTTATCTTTTCCCCTAAAAGCTTTAGTGACCATTGATTTGATGGTTATTACCTGTATCTATCACTTAATGATGGAAAACAGTAGGTTTTGACCCTGTCATTCTGAAATTACTAGGTAGGAAATGTGTCAAGGCATCGTTTCACTTGCCTTTCTTTTATTACAATGATCTTGGAACATCTTTTCTCAGAATTGTCCATTTGTATATTTTTCCCATTATTCTGTGGACTTGGAAATTTTCTTTCCTAGTTTTGACATCACACAGATTCACAGAAATAGAGACACATTTATGGTATAAGTCGCAAATATTTTTGTCCAATTGGGGTTTTCCTGTCATGTAAAAGTTTATCTGTATGTAGACAATTTTGTTCAGTACTACGTGCCCAGTGCCCACAGGAGGTGCTCAGTTACATCTGCTGAGGGACTTTAAGGGGCACATGGGGTCTGCTCCTGGATACCCCATTCTCTTGGCTTCAGTGGGATGAAAGGGCAGGTAAGGGAAGCAAGGGGCAGCGGAATGACCCAAAAGGGAGTGCAAGTACACGTCAGGTAATGACACACGGGCTGCCCATCCTGATCATGCTTTTTGAATGCTTTATTGGGGAGGAGAAAAGCAGAAATTCTTGGCTCTCGTGAGCCTTTCCTCATCTGTACAACTGCTGCAGGGACAGGCCCTGGCAGAGCTCCTCGGAGAGGGCAGCTTGGACTGGCTGCTCCCACCTGGAAAAGGCATGGTGTCAGGGAAGGCCTGAGCCCTGCCTCTCCCCCAGCTCGGTCTTCCTCACCCTCTTTCATCTTACCAGTCCCCCACAGCGCCCTGGAGTTCGGGGATGCGCTCCAACGCCTGCTTCAGCATGTTCTCCAGCCTCTTTAGAGCCTGCCCCAGGGTCTCCTTTTTCTCCTTCTCCTGGGATTCCTGGATGTGCAGCAGCTCTGGAGGTCAGAAGCCCGGGAGATAGCACTAAGTCATCTGGCTTGGTGCAGCCACACGGCCAACGGGATCACCAAGTCCCAAGCCACCTAGTCCTATCTCTCCTCCTGAGTTCTCATCTCAAGGGCAGCCCCAACACAGCAGGCCTCATCCCGGTCACCACCTTCCTTCCCCATAACTACCCAGCAGGCTCCATGACCCACCACTCAGGTTCCTAAGTTTCTCTCTCTGTTCCCTACTCTTCCTGTAGTCTCCCTCATAGGCCCCAGGCCTGTCTCCTGTTCTGATCACCCTCCATTTGGCAGCTAGGACGATCCTCCTGATGCCCAAACCTGATCTTTCCCCCATCCTGTTCTAAGCCCCCTAGTGCTGCCAAGCTCTCAGCTTGGTATTAGAGTCTGCATTATGTGACTCCTCAGTACTCTGGGGAAAAACCCATCCCCACCGCCAGGGCCCATGTGAGATACCATCTTCCCTTTAGAAAACCCCTCCCAGTATCTGCATCCCAGAGCCTCCTTGTCAGCCCACTCCTGCCCTTCACTCCAGGGGCATTCTCTGTGGACTGTGACTGGGCCTAGTCCCTCTCCGTGTGCCTAGAAGAGACCCGTCTCAGAGCAAGTACAGATTAGCACCATGGTCAGACCTCATGGTCCTGAACCTGATGTTATCCCATCGTTGCCCTGTGACCTCAATCTTGACACTTGTCCTTTCTTTAGCCAGGCAGGCACAGCTGTGGGCTAGTGGGGAGGGGCAGAGTGGAGAACTTGGGAGGCAGGACCCACAGCACTTGCACACAGGTTGAAGTGGGGCAGGAGGAATAGGAGGAAGGATGACTCCAGATTTCTGCTGTAGCAAGTGGACAAGGAAGATGGGCCAGTTACTGAGGGGAGGAAACCAGAAAGAGGGACAAACTAGCTCTATGAAGTACAGAGAAGCAAGAGTTCTCTTTTTTTTTTTTTTTTTGAGATAGGGTCTTGCTATGTAATTCTGGCTGGCCCTGAGCTCAGCCTCAAACTCATATCACAACAATCCTCCTGCCTCTGCCTCCCGAGTGCTGGGATTACAGGCGTGAGTCACCACACCCAGCACTGTAGTATGTGGTACTGATTGCTGCTGGGCATGAGTCTCTATGCCCAGTATTGTTGTATGTGGTTACTAGGGATCAAACCTGGACCCTTGCATTTGCAAGACAGGTGCCAGAACCACTGAGCTAAATGCCTGGCCCCAGCAAGAGTTCTCTTAGAGGTATGTGGGACATGTTATGTCACACCTCAGACTATTCTCATGGTTTCTACACATTTCCCTGAGAAGAACTGGAAGGCAGGGTGGTCCAAGCTAAAAAACCAGAAGTGGTCTCTTTCTGCTTGGTTGATGGAACCTTGTTTTTTTTTTCCTGGTACTGGGGACTGAGCCAAGGCCTTTCCCAGCCCTTTTTACTTTTTATTTTGCCGTGGGATCTCCTTATGTCACTAAGTTGTTCGGGTTGTGCTCAAACTTGTGATCCTCTGTCTCAGCATCCCAGAGTGCTGGGACTATATGTGTGCTCACTGTTTATCAACTCGCCTTCTACTTATCTTTTGATTCCTCTCCCTTTGCTTCCACCACGAATCCCTTGGGGCTGCAGAACTGTCCCTACATACTCCATCAAACTGCCAGGAGTTCTCAGAGTTTATTTCCTCATCTGTAAACTGTAAGTCTTAGTAATCCTCCTCACAGTAAGGATTCAAAGAGATGGTGTATATACAGACTTAATTACTGTAATCACAGCAGAGACACAAAATGCTCACTGTAGGCCTGGCTGAATCTTCCCAGCAATTTCTAATAATTACTATGTTCACTCCAGTGAGGAGGAAACTGAGGTATGGGCAGGTCACATAGGAAGAGAAAGCACTGAGAAGATAACCCAGTTAGCTTGACTCCACAGCCAAGTCTCTCTGCTCAAGTCCACTATCTGGCAGTGAGGGAAGCTGGCAAATGGCTGATGTTGACTAATAGTTAGAAGCATTGACCATGTCAGGGTATCTGGGTTCAAATTCCAGCTCTGCCATGTGTCAAGCTACTAAGCCCACTGCATCCCTACTCCCTTCTCTATAAAACAGGAAAAGCCATGGGCTTGCTTTGCAAATTTAAAAACTGAGTATGTGCCAAGCACATAGTACATCTTGGGTAAGCAGTGGGTGTGGGTGCTGGGACTGGGCAGGGTGGCAGAGTGTGGGAAACAGGGCAGCCTACCCTGTGCAGATGGTCCCGGTGGGAGACTGGTCTTCAGGTGAAGCAGATCCCTGCACCGGAGGTTCTGCTGGTCCTGGAGGAACCGAAGGTCCTGGCGAAGAGAGGCAGCCTTTGGAAGCAGCAGCTCTGGTGCCTGGAGGGAGGTGAAGGACAGTCACTGAGGGCAGGGTGCGGACTGAGGTGGGCAATAGGTCCACGGGACAGGCACTCACCTTCCCTGCAGGCAGCCCCAGTGTGTGGCTCAGTGCTATGAGGCTGGAGCCCCTGGGGGATGCGGGGTGCAGCTGGTGGATGGACGGTAGGAGCATGGGCAGAGGTGTCAACCTGGGGAAAAAGACCAGCTTCTATGCAGCATGGAAAAAGGGCTCGAGTTCCTGAAGCTCTGGGGGCCCAGAACTTGAAAGCAGACCTGAGGCCCAAGATGCTGGACTGGGGTAAGGCCTGAAGGCCTGGGAACACTGGCGCTGCTTCTCTGGAGAAGGTTCAGGGAATAACAGGCCCAGCTCAGGGGAAGAGGGAGGCTGGCTTCAGAGATTACCCTTCGGAGCTGTGCCGCAGCAGGGAGTTCAGCAGAATGTGAGGCAGATGCCGGGCTCTCTCCTCCAGGTAGCGCAGTAGCTCTTGGCTCTGTGGTGCCACTGCCTCAGATGTGGGGATCACCTTTCGCTGAACCACAGCCAGCACCTTTTGGGAGGGAGAGGAACAGGTGGGAGGCTGTGCTGAGCCAGCCCTCATCCTAGCAGATCGAAGACCCCTGCCCCGATATCCATCTCACCTCCCCAGGGCTCCGGCCCAGGTGTGTCTTGCTGGCTGAGTTCCCCTTGATGAGTAGGCGAATCTGCTCCTGGGTCTCTCCCTGGGAAGCCAGAGGCCATGGAGACTAGCCACATGTCCTTCTCCCCTCCCAGGCTGAGCCACACAGGTCCTGCTTCCTCCAGGCTTTCTCACCCTGGTCCCCTCCCTGACTGGTGCTTAATCACAAGGCCCCACGCCTTAGCTCTTGCCCCCTGCCAGGCCCTGCCTCTCACCACCCGCTGCCGCCAGTGTAGAATGCGCTGCTGCTTGGCCTGCAGCTCCTGCAGGAGGAGCTGCCGATGCCCAGATGCATCCTCCAGTTCCTGGATCTGGGCACACAGGGCTTTGAGCTCTTCCCGTAGGCCACAGCCCCGAAGGCCCAGCATTAGTACTTTCCTGCAGGACAAGCAGAAAAGAGCAAAGGAGAAGGAGATGAGACCCACTCTGGGGAGAGGGATGCAATCTTCAGGGACATACAAGGAAACAGAAACACTCAGAGATAAACCCTCAAGGAAAGAGAGGCAGAGAGGGGAATCAAAGGAACAGACAATGTGTCTGAGATGTCCAGTGGGGGGCGCCCTAGAGGCCTCAGCCAGAGGAGCTCCTCACCTCTCACTGGCTCCAAGGCTGTGTCTCTCCACCTCCTCCACTAGGCCCTGGAGGCGGCCAGTCAGGACCTGATGCTCCTTCAGGAGGGCTCCCCTCCGGGTGACCAGCGCACCCACAGCCTGCCAGCCTTCCTGGGGAAGATGTGAGGTGGGTGTGAGCGTGGTCCATGGGGTGAGGAGGTTGGGGGTTACTGGGAGGGTAGCGGGAGGTTACCTGGATGAGCTGCACCATGGACGACAGACCTTGGCTGGAGTCTGCCGGTGCCAGGGGCCTGTGTGAGGGCACAGCTGCTGAGGGCACAGCCCTGCGTCCTGGCCTTGGTACTTGGGCAGCTGGTGTTGCCCTCCCCACCGCTTCAGGTCCTGGGAGTCACTGTGCCTGATCGTGACTCCCAGCTCACCCACCTGCCTGCCCCAACTACGAATGTTCCACTCCACACCTGCATTTTTCCATGTCTCCCAGCCTGCCCACACTGCACAGGGACCGGATCTCAGCCTCCCGTTCTGCAGCCAGGTACTCCAGGGCGGCCAGGATGTGTCCTGGGGGGTGGTCTGTGAACAGGGTCTGAGGAGCAGGAAGGGTGTAGTTGGGCACCATGGGGGCTGGGAGGTAAGCTGGGGCCCCACAGGAATGAGAGAGGATGGAGGATCAGGACTTGGCACCCTGAGGGTTGAACACAGATCAGGAGGGTGTGGCTGTTCCAAGAGCCACACCTTCTCACCTCTACTGAACTGAGCCACTGCTGGTAAGAACTTCCAAAGTGGTCATCAGGGGGGCTTCTGTGGGGCCGGGAAAGGGGACAGGAATGTTATCAGACACATGAGTTATCCCTCTACTTATCACAACTGGTCTACAAGTAGGAGCTCTCACCGTCCCCATTTTACAGAACACGAAACTGGGTTCGTCTATGCTTTCTAGACTTGAGCTCCCCACTAGACCTCACCTGTTACTCTGGCTAAGCCTCCTCTCCACAGAAGCCCTCTCCTCCCTGCCTACTTAGTAACCTCTTGGGCTTCCCCATCCCACACAGACCGACCACCTGGCCAGGTCTGTCTCCTCCTTTTATCATCTTGGGACCACTGTCACAACAGAGCCTAGAAACTCCACATACAAGGAATTAATAAAAGTGACTTCCCCCTGCCAAAGCCTAGGTTCTTTGAATGGTTCCAGGAGCCTGGGGACACTCACGGGATACTGCCTTCTCTGGCTTGAGGCACCAGGAGGTTCTGCAGGAACTGGGCTCGGAGGGTGCAGGCTGTTCGAACATCACGCTAGGGAGGAGAGGATGGGGGTGGGGAGCATTCAGGTGCTCCCCGCTTGCTGTCCCGATCTGCCTGACTTACTTTGTACTCCTCACCCAGGACTCCGGGCCTAGTACTCTTACCAGGACCACAGGCTCCAGGGCGAAGGCTGCCAACATCAGAGATCCAAAGGTCACATCAACTTTGGCCTTCCTGGAGGGAGGAGTGCAGTGGGGCTGGCATCCTTAACAACACATGTCTATGCTCCAGGGATCACCTCTGAGATCAAACCTCTCTCATCTCACAGCAGGTCTACTGCCTTAGCCTCCTTCACTGGTCTCTACGGTCTTGACCAGGCCCCTGCAATGTTCTCCCCACAGTGGTCAACAATTTTGTTAAAACAAGAGAAGATCACTGGGCATGGTGGCTCACGCCTATAATCCCAGCACTTGGGAGGCAGAGGCAGGAGGATTGCTGAGGTCTATAGGTGTCAAGAAGTTAACTACTTTGTCCAAGGCCGTAACATTATAAATGGTCAAGGCAGGACCTAACCTGTCTCCAGTGCCTCCAGGACACACCACACACCCGTTCAAACTCCTTTCCTCATCCAGTCCCTCTTGTCTGAGAAACCTAAGCTGAACTGGCTTCCCAGCTGTTCTCACAGGGCAACGTGGGGACCTCTGCTTTTTCCCTCTCCAAGGAAATTCCTCCAATTCAAGTGTTACCTCCTCACACATTACTGCATAGCCTGAGCCTCCCCTCTCTTTGTCACATGGCTTTGAACTTAATGCCACCTGAAACTGTAGAATCTGTTTCTTAGTTTATGGGCTCTCTTTTCTGCATCACAGCATGAGTTGCAGGACAGGAAGTTGTCCTGTGTCTACGCTTGTTCTTTTTTCTAAAGCTGGTGTTCTAGATATACAGTCGGCACTATTCTTGGCACTGGAAATACAGAGGCATAAGGTGACAAAACTCTGACCTTATGGATCATAAATCCCACAAGTGGGAGTTCCAGAATTCTGAAACCCAAACAGATCAGCATAAAGGTCTTTTAAGGAGAAAGACTGCGCTGTTGAGGGCCGTTCCCTGGGTAGCGAGGCCCACCTCTCTATGTCCTGCAGGCGCTTGAGCTGATTCTGAAGCCACTGTGCAGGATCTCGGAACCTACACTGCTGTTTTCGAACAGCCCCAGCATGAGCCCGGAGGAGGAGCACTCGATGCTGAGTGTCTCGTAGGCTCTGCAGTGCCTGCTCCATGGCCATGTCTGTGGGAAGAACAGGGGTGGCTGCTGAGGTCCCCCCAACTCCATATTCCACCACCCACCTGTCTGGCCCCATGGGTCACCGTGAGCTTCATTCGCTTGCTCCATCAGCTCCAGGCTCTGGTCTAACTCTTGTATCTCTGTCCTTAGGCGGGACACAGTGGTTTCCAGCTCTAACTTCCGACGGACCTGGTGGTGTCAGGTATAAATGAGGTCAGATGCTTGGTCTGATTGGGGTTTAGCCTCGCTTGACTGTCTTTGGAGGGATGGGAGAAACTAGGTTTCTCATGCATAGGGTTGGGGAGTGGCAGAGAATTTTTCCTAAGCATGTTAGGTATTATCTGGTTCCTTCCTCCTGGGATTGTCTCACCCAACATCACAGCTTCTTTCCTTTCTTCTTCTTTCCCTTCTTTTCTCTCTCTTTGTATCTGGTATTAGGCATCAGGGGATTGAACTTAGGACCTTTTTACTGATCTTCATTCTCAGCTTTTTTTTTTTTTTTTGTATGAGATGGTCTCAAGCTGGGCTCAAACTTGTGATCCTTTTGCTTCAATCCCTGAGAGTGCTGGGACTGAGGAGTGCACCACCCACCACACCTGGCTTCCAAATCTATTTTCTATATTGGTGGCACCCACATTTCTGTCCCAGTCTTGATCGTTTCCCTGAGCTCCATATCTGGAGTACCAAAGCCTTCTAGAAGTCTCCACCTAGATGTCATCTGGGCTCCCATTCTGGCCTCAGTGTCTCCCCTCACCCACTATGATGTCAAATAATCTTTTCTCCTCCACTCTTGCCTGGCTTGCCCTGTCTGGCCCCATGGGTCACTGTGAGCTTCAAACCCTATATTGCAAACCCTAGGAGGACACAGGGATCAGGGCTATTTGAAAACTCAAGTGTTTCCAGCATTCCCAGCATTAGGCTGGGTCTAGAACAGAATATGTACAAGTGGGGGTTTTTTTTGATGAAAGAGAATTTTTTTTTTTTTTTTTTGAGACAGGGTCTTGCTTTTGGTAGTTCAGGCTGGCCCCGAGCTCACTGTGTAGCCCTGGCGAGCCTCTAATTCACAGTAATCTTCTTGAGGGTTGGGATTACAGGCGTGAGCTACCATGCCAGGCACTGTGATATGTGGTATTGATTGCTGGTGGGTATGAGTCACCACGCCCCACATTGTTGTATGTAGTTACCAGGATCAAACTAGGGACCTTGCCCTGGCTGGTGTCAGAATCACTGAGCTTAATCCCAAGCCCCGCACCCCCAAAGAGAATCTTAGAGCATAAGCTTCTCACCTCTGGACTGTCCTGGTGGCCATACCTGAAGAAATGAGACCACAGTTAAGAGATGACTGGGGCTTCCAGGGAGAGGGCAGAAAATGTGAGGCTATGGGTGGGGACAAGGCTAGATGGGAAGGAAGGTAAGAAGGGATGGCTCTGAGTAGCAGTTACCAAAGTAGATTTCCCCGAATCTTCTTGACATTCCTACAGGAGAGAGACGGAGGAGGGAGTTACTGTGGGACATGCCTATGTCCGCCTTCTTCCTCCTCCCCTTACCCAGCTTGGCTCACCTCTGACTGTGCACATGCTGCATGATATAAGCCCAGATGTCAGCCCCCTGGCCCAGACACAGCCTGTGGGGATAGTGCATAAAGGAAATGGTCGTAGGGACACTTTACTCACTTTTGAGGATATTAAGGTCCATGCTTTGGGGGGTAAGATATTATCTCCTTAGTCACTGAGAGAGTGGGCTTCTGACTAAGCATGGGGTATACCCATTCCATGGTGCAGTGTTCCCTTTCTTCTGGGAGAAGGTTAGCTCCAGTCATTTTCCAAAGTAGGGTTGGGGATGTAGGTGAGAATCGCTCCCTGCCTAGACATGGGCCATCACTCTTACGGATTCAGCCCCCAAAGGGGCTGGTTATTGCTGACTTCTGAGTGTCCTCACAGTCCAGGGTTGGGTGTTGGTTAGGTGTCGCTGGGTCAGCCTTACTTTAGAGACAGTATTTACACACGGAAGGGACAGCACTGACCATCCTCAAAGGGGCCAGAGATCACGCTCTGGGCGGCATCCCACGGTGGAGGTGGAATTGGGAGGGTCACTAGTGGGGTTCCTCACTCAAATCCAGGATCCCCTCTCTAAACATACTACCCCCGGGGTGGGGAGCTCTCAGTAACTTGGGGAGGGGGTCGCGTCCTCGATAAAGAGTGGGCTCACTTCTGGAACTTCTGTCATCAGGTGGGGAGCCGTCACTCCTACAACAGCCTCACCTGCGAAGCGTCGACTCCGGGACCCGGACTGCCGCAGGCAACTCCATCTCTTCCGCCGCCCAGCGACCCAATTGCCGCGCTTGCTGCTCTAGCTCCATGACAAAGAAGCAGCGGCCTCCCGCCTCCCGCCTCCCGCCCTCTCTTCAAGTGTGGCGCCCACCTCTGACGACACTAGCGCGCCGGAGCTTGCGTCATCGGTTGCTAGGTAGACTGCAGGCACCGGCACCGCTGTCTCCCGGCTCTCGGTCTTCCCGCATAGGTCATTAAATGAAGATGAAAAAGACGCCTCCCCCCCTCCAACAAGACACATTACTACATGGTCCTGTATAGTCATGCTGACTAGGAAGAAGGATTCATACAGAAAAATTAAAATTAAAAACCAGGAGAGGTGATGAGGAATGGTTAACATATAGGAAGACAGCTTTTGTGTATTTAATCACATTGGAGGTCCTCCTCTAGCCTGACGCTAACATTATGTGTCAAGAAAGTTACACAGGATTCCAACGAATATAGTTTCTAGAATTTCAGAGAACAAGAGTGTATTGGAATTTTTCTGAATCCTGAAAGAAGAAAAAAAGAGAAGACGGGTCGTCGTTCCGCTCACCACCTGCTGTCCCCAAAGAGCCAAAATATCCTTTACGCCACTTCCCTTTGTGTTCTGGGCGGATGAGACTTGTATAGTAAGAGGAGAAGAACCAAGGGAAGAGATGTCACACTTAATGCTTTTTCTTTTTTAAAAAATATATTTACCTGAGCCAGGGATTTCGCTCAATGGTTCCAGCATCTGCCTGGCCAAGCGCGAGGCCCTGAGTTTGATCCCCGGTAACCACAGTGCCCGTTGTGGTGACTCATGGCTGCAGTCCCAGCACTCAGCAGGCAGAGGCAGGAGGATTGCTGTGAGTTCAAGGTTTGTCTGGGCTACATAGTGAGTTCAGGGCCAGCTTTGTTAAAAGAAAAAAAAATCATATATATACTTAATTTTTATATCATTTCATTTATTTTGTGATCCTGGGAATTGAACTCATGGCTTCATGATGCCAGCACTATATATTTACTTTTGAGACTAGGTCCCACTAGGTCGCTAAATTGCCCAGGCTGGGCTGGAATTTCACAAACCTCTTGTTTTCATTTCCCAGAGCACTGGATTTAAAAGCGCCAGATTACTTAAAAACAGGCCTCTCTTGTCTGAGTGAGGAGTAGAGCAGATAGTGTGGTCCTAATATCTCCCTGGCATGCAGTCTTCCAGGTCTTCATTCTTTCTTTCCATTTCATACATGTTATTGAAGCAGACTATATTCTGTTTGATGCTTGGGATGGTGACAGGACAGCCCTAGGTTCTATAACATGGAGCTCACAGCTCAGTGGGGGAGGTAGAAGCATGACTAGGTAGGAGATAAACGCCAGGGCTGAGTTAAACTGGGGCTTGGAGAGCTGGACAGTTCTGCAGAGCCTGCCAGGCGGAGGCCTTGATCTGGATGTGCACAGGAGCGAGTGTGAGAGCCAGGGCAGGGGAGAACTCAGCTCAGATACGCACCTGGGAAACGGCAGCTTTTAAGGACCTCTCACCCACCACTGTGTCCAGCACAGAGCCTGGCTCTGACAGTAGTTTTTGGATAAACAAACAGAAGGGAAGGTGATGGTATGAGACTAAAGCCGAGTGTCAGGGAAAAGGCTGGAGCGAGATGCGCAGGCAGTGTTGAACCAGGACAGGGTGAGAGGAGGAGGCTGACGGTTTGGCAGTAGGGTTAGACAGTGGTGGTGATGGTGGGCATCCAAGATGATGTTCAGGGCTCTGGCCTAGGACTCAGATCTGGATAGGGTAGATCTTTTGTTTTGTTTTGTTTTGTTTTTATGAGTGGAAGTCACCTTCTGGAGTCTGAACCTCCATTCTGTTTTCTTTCTCTCCCTGTTTTTTTTGAGACAGAGTTTGACTTTGTAGTTCAGGCTGGCCCTGAACTCACTATGTAGCCCAGGCAAACCTTGAACTCACAGCAGTCCTCCTGCCTCTGCCTCCTGAGTGCTGGGATTACAGGCATGACCCACCACACCCAGCACTGTGGTATGTGGTACCGGGGAATGAACTCTGGACCTTGCACTTGCAGACGCCATAACCACTGAGCTAAATCCCCAGCCCCAATGGAGAGCTTTGTTACTTAAAAAAAATCAGCAAAACACATTTAAGAATTTTGAAATAAACTGGTTGCCTAGAGAATTGCACCATAAATCACAGACCAAGAGAAAATATTTGCAAGACACACAGCATATGTAGAACTTGTATCTAAAATACATAAATAATTTTTTAATTTAGTTTTTTGTTTTGTTTTGTTTTGAGACAGGGTCTTACTCTGTAGTTCAGGCTGGCCGTGAGCTCAGCCTCAAACTCACATTACAGCAATCCTCCTGCCTCTGCCTCCTGAGTGCTGGGATTACAGGCATGAACCACCATGCCCGGCACTGTGGTATGTGGTACTGATTGCTGCTGGGTGTGAGTCTCCACGCCCAGTATTGTAATGTGGTTACCGGGATCGAACCTGGGTTCTTGCACTTGCAAGACAGGTGCCGGAATCACTGAGCTATATCCCCAGCCCTTAATTTAGTTTTTTGAAGGTTTCACCTGGCACTGTGGTATGTGCCTGGCATCATTGTATGTGGTTACCTTGTGCTTGCAAGGCTGGCAGTGGAACCACTGACCTAAATCCTCAGCACAACATAAATAATTCTTAAAACTCAACAATAAGGAGATAAAGAACCCAATTAAAAATGAGCAGAAAGGGGGCCGGGGAGTTAGCTCAGTGGTTCCGGCGCCTGTCTTGCAAGCGCAAGGACCGGGGTTCGATTCCCTGGTAACCACATAACAATACTGGGTGTGGAGACCCACACCCAGCAGCAACCAGTACCACATACCACAGTGCTGGGCGTGGTGGCTCACGCCTGTAATCCCAGCACTCGGGAGGCAGAGGCAGGAGGATTCTGATGTGAGTTTGAGGCTGAGCTCAGGGCCAGCCTGAACCACAAAGCGACACCCCATCTCAAAAAAACCTAAAAAAAAAAAAAAGAGCAGAAGTCATAATCAAACACCTCATTAGAGATGAACAAATAAAAAATAAATGAAAAGACAATGAGCTTCAGGGCTGTAGCCTAGGACCAGGGAATTGCTAATTAAAACAATTAGGAGGTTATGGTGGTGCACTCTACTTGAAGAAGGAGGATTACAAGTTCTAGTCCAGCCTGGACAACCAAGAGACCATGTCTCAAAATAAAAAATGAAAGAGCCAGGAATTTAGCTTAGTGATTCCAGTGTCTGCCTGGCAAGCGCAAGGGGCTGCATTTGATCTCTGCAGTTTGGTACCACAATGCCAGGCGTGGTAGCTCACACCTGTAATCCCAACTCTAGGGAGGAGGAGGCAGGAGGACTGCTATGAGTTCGAGACTGGCCTGGGCGACATATTGAGTTTAGTGTCAGCCTGAACTACAAAGCCAGACCCTGTCTCAAAAAAAAAAAAAGACAGAGACTGAAGATGTGATTCAGTGCAAAAGCCCTGGGTTCATTATCTAGTACTATACATAATAACAGTGGAGCACTTGGGAGCCTGAGGTAGGAAGCTTTTGTAGGCCAGCCACATAGTAATTTCCAAGTAGCTTGAATTTTGTAGCAAGACCTTATATAAAAATAAAACAAAACAAATAAACAAAATAAAAAGCATACCATTATACATCTACTAGAATAGCCAAAATCCAAAACATTAACAACAGTAGATACTGCTGGATATTTGAAGCAAAAGGAGCTCTCCTTCACTGTTGGCAGGATTGCCAAGTGACAGCCACTTTGAGTGACAGTTTAGTAGTTTCTTATTAAACATACTTTTTACCATATAATCTAGCACAGAGAGAAACAGAAAGAGAGAGAGAGGAGAGAGTACACTCTCAACACATCACATCTGAAGTCAGAAGTGTGGTACAGAGTGGTATGCAAGAATAGGAAGAATGTTTCAGGGTTTTTTCCTCTTGATTTCAAAAAGCTTGGTATTGTAAGGGATTTAGCTCAGTGGTTCTGGCGTCTGCCTGACAAGGTCCCAAATTTGATCTCCAGTACGACATACTACAGTGCCAGGTGTGGTGGCTCACACCTGTAATTCCAGCACTTGGGAGGCAGAGACAGGAGGATTGCTGTGAGTTCGAGGCTCTCCTGGGCCGCATAATGAAATAGATGCTTACAGCCAGGGTTAAGTTGCACCATTGTTTGTATTTAATAGTTGTCCATGAGCTGGGGAATTTATCTTAACATGTATAGTATAGCAACCAGTAGGGGGTAGATGAGGATGCCCAGAACAAGGCCAGAAACGCTCAAGCAGAGAGCTATCCTGGAAGTTGCTGCTGCCTGTTCATAGTCGTGTGCTTGGTTGTAGCTCATTGTCTGAGTTTCGGGGGAGAAAGGAAATGACAAAAGATGGTTTTAAAAGGAACATTGGATGGGGATCTCTGTAAGATAGTAAAGAAATAGTGGGAGGGGTCTGAACCCACAGGAGCCCCCACCCCCGCCCCTGGCAGTCTCCTAGCATGGACCGTAAACAAGGAAGAAGCCGAGTTAGGGTCAAGGCCAGGATGGGGGTGGGGAGGCAGGCCGGAGAGCGGGCAGGCAGGCAGGATGCCGGTTCCCACCTGGAAAGATAAGATTAAGGCTGGAAGGCCGAGTGGAAAGCAGAAGATCATGGCCAGGATGGACAGGATGAAGTAGCTCTCCACGGGTCTGTCCTGAGGCATATCTTCAGACACCTGGGAAAGAGAGTGGGTTAGGTCTCTTTCATTCCTTCTTACTTGCTCCCTTTTCGCCAAATGCATTTCGCTTTGGTCCCTAAAAAACTCTGCATTGACTTCCTTCCAAGTCCTCACTGCCTCCCTTTCAGTCCTGCAAGTGCTCTGTCCTTTTGAATACCTCTCTATCTCTGTCCGTTAGAACTCCTCACCCTTTGTTTCCTACAGTCTCCCTTTTTTCCAAAAAATTTTCTCTGCCTCCCCAAATTGCCTCTGTCCCCACGATTGCTCTGAAAAGCTTCAGAACTTTCCACTTATCCCTTTCTGCTGCCCCTTAATTCCCCACCTCTCATCACTTTTCCTCCTTAAACTTCAACTGATACCTTATAACATTTTGTCCCCATAACACTGCCATTATCCTCAGCAGCCTTCTCTTTGCCCTTGTCAGACATCCTATGAATAAACTCCTCACATTAACATTCTCCTTTTCATCCATAAAACTTTCATCATATGTTAATCATTCCCTTCTAGATAAACTATAAAACTTCCAGTGTCTACAACAGCTCTCTCACTGGTCCTTTGATCATATCCCCCCTCCTTTACCTATGAATCTGTCACGGTCCTCCCCTAAACTGTAAATTTCTCTACCCACCCACCCCTCACTTGGTACCTTCTGAGACCACATGTAAACTCTAATTCCTCTCCTTGACTACCCATATCCTATCTTCTCTGTCCCCTTATAAACTCCTGGCCTGTCTCCCTCTAACATCTTTTTTTTTTCCTCCAAATCAGCTTCATGAACCTTTGAGCTCATTCCTCAGCCCCAGATTCCTATTCCCTGAGATCTGTCTCCCTTCTAAAAGGGAATAGGGCTGTGATGGCAAGCCTCTAGAGCTTTCAATGGCACAAACGGCCTGCTGTGGCATGTGTGCCATAGGTTTGCCATCAGTGGACTAGATTTTATCTACTTATTTACCCTCTCTGCTTCCTTAATATGCTGCCTGCCCTTATCATCATCACAGCACCCTTTCCCTTCTACTCCCTTGAGAGTCCCCCCTTTACCAGCCCCTAGTACAGCACCTGGATCTGGGTTACCGCCAGGCTCAAGGGTTACCACGGAGACCAGGCAGGCTCTGCCTCCTAGATTTTCTACTTCTATTGGTTGACTGGAAGTTGTGTATAATGGAACAGAAGCAAACCTGGTTGCTGATTGGTATGATGGTGTCACTCTCTAAGATGATTGGTCAGTTTGGTGAAGGGAGAAGAATCACTTGAGGTAAGAAGGACCAAGGACCTAGGAGACTTGGGTTGCACCATGCACCCTTGAGCAAGCGATGTGATTTAAAAGTTGGAGTCACGTTCTTTGACAGTGAAGTATGATCTTTGCAAGGATTAATATCTTTTCTTGTGCTCATTTGATATATATGTATCTTAAAAAAATTTTTTTTTGGAGACAGGATCTCTCTTTGTCCTTCAGGCTGTCCCTGAACTCACTGTATGGCCCAGGCTAGCCTTGAACTCATGGCAATCCTGCCTGCCTCTGCCTCCGAAGTGCTGGGACTGCAGGCATGAGCCACTATGTCTGGCACTGTGGTGTGCGTTTCTAAGGATCAAACTTAGAACCTTGTACTTGCCAGGCCAATGCAGATACCAGCACCACTGAGCTAAGTCCCCGGCCCTGATATGTATGTATCTTCTGTAGAGGTGAAGTAGCTGTTCAAATCTTTTGCCCATTTAAAAAATTTTTTGAATTGTTTTTATTGTAGTTGGGTTTCGAAGGTGTTTCATTCAAAATAAAAGTCTTATGTAAGATTTGCAAATAGTTTCTCCTGCTCTACAATCCACTCCTTACCTCTCTTGCCCAGTACTGGGAGTTGAACTCAGGGCCTTTGTACTGAGCTATATCCAATCTACTGATGGGAAACCTATGGCACACATGCCACTGCAGGCTGTTTGTGCCATTGAAACTCTAGAGGCTTGCCATCACGGTGCTATTCCCTTTTTAAATTAGCTGAATGGCAAAATTGCCCAGGCTGGGCTTGAGTTTGATGTCCTCTTGCTTTACTCTCCCAGAATTGTTCTGCTTTTGCAGACAAGTTTTTGCCATGTAGTTCAGTCTGGCCCTGAAGTCACGATGTGGCCCACTGCAGCCTGGAAATCTCAGCAATCCTCCTTCCTTGGCTTCCCAAGTGCTGGGATTACGGGTATGTGCCACAGCACCCAGTTATTTTAATTATAAACTTTTTATTAGTACATATATTCAGTACAGAGATTTTATTTATCATAAAGAGTTGGAGCTTGTACATAACACATCCTAACTCATTTTACTTCTTCTTTCTTTTCTTTTTTAACAATGTACTTAGTAGAGCAAAAGTTTTTAATTTTGATGAAAAGTAATTTATTTTATTTTATGGTCCTGTGGATATACTTTTGAAATTATGTCTAGGAACTCTGCTTAAAATCAGAAAATTTTTTTCCTACATTTCCATTTAAGTTTAATAGTTCTATGCTTCACACTTAGATCTACAATCCATTTTTAGTTAATATTTATCTAAGATGTGAGGTTTGGCCTGAATTGTTTTGTTTTGATTTGTTTTGTTTTGTTTATTTTGAGACAGGGTCTTGCTATGTAGTTCAGGCTGGCTTTGAACTGATTATATAGTTTAGGGCTAACCTTGAACTCATGGCAATCCTCCTGCCTCAGCCTCCTAAGTGTTGTGATTACAGGTGTGTGCCCTCAAGTTCGTTCTCTGTGTCAGATAATTTTTTTTTTTTTTTAGGTATTTTTGAGACAGGGTCTCACTTTGTGGTTCAGGCTGGCCCTGAGCTCAGCCTCAAACTCACATCACAACAATCCTCCTGCCTCTGCCTCCCGAGTTCTGAGATTACAGGTGGGAACCACCACTCCCGCCACCATGGTGTGTGAGTACTGGTCACTGCTGGGGTGAGTCTCCACGCCCAGTATGGTATGTGGTTACCGGGGATTGAACCCAGGTCCGTACGCTTGTAAGACAGGCGCCAGAACCACTCAGCTAACTCCCCAGCCCTGTGGCAGATAATTTGTTAAAGAAAGGATGACTTTAAAAACAAAAAAGTGATCCCAGAACATTTTTAAGAAAGTGAATTGCTACTAACCACCAACAGGAGGCAATGTTACCCATCTAGTGGCTCAGAACTGGGCCTGCGAGGCAGCCTGACCGGCTTCCGGCTCCTCTGTTAATTCCTGTTGTGACCTATGCCACATTCCTTCTATTTTCTATGCTCATTCCTCAGGCTATAAAGATACAGCTCACAGGGTACAGAGACTGAAAAATTAATACTCAAGAGAGTGCCAAGAACAGTACCTTACACTTGACTCTAGGAGTCTCTGCAATCATTATAAAGAAAAAATAATCAATCTTCTATGTAGAAAAGGTCACAGGCCCAGATTTTGAAGGTGTGTTTCCACCAACTTGGAAAAAGTTGACAGATTCTTTTTTTTTTTGTTTTTCAGTTTTTTGAGACAGAGTCTCGCTCCTGAACTCAGGATATAGCCCAGGTCAGCCTCAAATTCACAGCAATCCTCCTGCCTCTCCATCCTAAATTCTGGGATTATAGGCATAAGCCACCACACCCAGCATCACGATATGTGGTATCTGGGGGATTGAACTCATGACCTTGTGCTTACCAGGCAGATGCTGGAAACACTGAGCTAAATCCCTGACCCAAAGTCATAGAAATTGTTATAGAACATGCAAATGCATGGAACACTTCTTTCAACTCATTTTATGTTACAATTATTTTATGTTTTTCTTTTCTTTTCTTTCCTTTTTTTTTTACACACTGTGTAAACTGGATGAGGACAGCCCTAAAGTAAAAACTATAAGGAAAATTCATGTTTAAATGTGAGTGCAGGGCCGGGGATATAGCTCAGTGGTTCCGGCACCTGTCTTGAAAGCGCAAGGACTTGGGTTCGATCCCCAGTAACCACATACAATACTGGGCGTGGAGACTCACCTAGCAGCAATCAGTACCGCATACCACAGTGCCAGGCGTGGTGGCTCACACCTGTAATCCCAGCACTCGGGAGGCAGAGGCAGGAGGATTTCTGTAATGTGAGTTTGAGGCTGAGCTCAGGGCTAGCCTGAAACACAAAGTGAGACCCTGTCTCAAAAAAAAAAAAAAAAACCCTTAAATGTGAGTGCAAAATAAGATACAAGCAAACAATATCATGCATTAAAAGCGTAATAGGTTGGACCAGTAAGTTTTTCCCAGGAGTACAAGTATGGTTTCTTGGGAATAATTTTGTTAGTGGGCTGAATTAAAATTCTGCATGATTTTCTTACTAAATGCTGAAAAGTACATTAGTTGAGATAATTCAAGATGAATTTTTAATTAGAGATGTTGGCAAGCCAAGAACAGAACCTATTTAAATGGATGGAATTTTTATCAGATATTTGTACCAATTTTGTAACTTGGTAGTAAATCACTGCAACTACTCCATACTGAAATAGGGACAAGACTAAGATATCTGCTGATATCTTATCTTACTGATAAGATATATAGTATCTTACTGATACTTATTCCTATTATACTGAAAGTTTTTCCTTAGGAACTAAAAAATACAAAGCGAAGGATTAAAGTTGTATTGTAGGTAATATGAATTTTTTTTTTTTAAAACAAGGTCTCGCTTTGTAGTTCAGGCTGGCCCTGAGCTCAGCCTCAAACTCACGTCACAGCAATCCTCCTGCCTCTGCCTCCCGAGTGCTGGGATTACAGGCGTGAGCCACCACGCCAGACACTGGGGTAAGTGGTACTGATAGCTGCTGGATGTGAGTCACCACGCCCCGTATTGTTGTATGTGATTATCAAGGATTGAACTCAGGACCTTGTTCTTTTGAGGCACTGGAACGGCTGAGCTAAATCCCGAGCCCGGTATTATGAATTTGTAAATAATTCAAACTTAACATAAGTAATCCAACATGTAAAATAATTAATTTTATACCACAAATTCAGTAAGAGGCCCAGACAAAATATCAACATTAGAAACTTATCCCAAATAGCAACTTAGATTGTCCCCATAATATGGAATGGAAAAGATCTATTGATATAATAAATAAATAAAATAATCCTAAAGACACTTAAAAATGCAGCATGGTCTACCATGTTTATGATTTGGAAGTCTTGCCATAAAGCTATTCAATTTCCTCAATTTGATTACTACCTCATTGTAATACAACATAATTCAGATAGGCGATTTGTTTGTTTGTTTCTTTTTTGGACCCGGTCTTGCTATGTAGTTCAGGCTGGCCTGGAACTTACAGCTTCCTGAGTGCTGGATTACAGGCATGCACCACTGTGTCCAGCTGGCCACAAAGAGTTTTAAAATAGAATATGGCTAGCGGATTCTAGAACTCATCTACAAACTAAATGCATGAAAATTCTTAAGAAATTTTTGAAAAATGATGAGAAATTTGACTAAATTGATAGCAAATAACACTATAAAACTATAATAACTGAAACTTGATTTTGGATCAGAAATAAAATCTAGGAGCAGTTATACATTGACATACAAATTTTGTATAGAGGTGACATTTAAAGTTTGCAAAAAAGATAGAAAAATTATTATTATTATTATTATTATTATTATTATTATTATTATTATTATTTGAGACAGGGTTTGTAGTTCAGGCTGGTCCTGAGCTCACTATGTAGCCTAGGTAAGCTGTGAACTCATAGCAATCTTCCTGCCTCTGCCTCCCAAGTGCTGGGATTACAGGTGTGAACAACTATGCCCAGCATTGTGTTGTGTGGTTACCAGGGATGCAACTTGGGACCTTGCATTTGCAAAGCAGACACTGGAACCACTGAGCTAAATCCTAGACCCCCAAATTAATAGCTTTTCAACTGAATATCTAACTGGAAGAATAAAACTATCACGGTCTATAATACAAAAATAAATGAATAGTATAAAATAGAATTAAAAGAACACAATGCTAATCCAGCATAAAGGTGAATTTCGTTTTTATATACCACTTTAAAATACATGAAAAATATTTGCAACATTTAACAAAAAAGATTAATTTCCATGACATAAAAAGAACCCTTACAAATGTATAATAGATGAACAAACATAAAAATGAGTAAAAGCCTCATGCAGCATCAGTAACAGCCTGTGCCTTGTACCAGGTACTGATTCCTGAGTGTGTTGTCTGTGAAACTACACACATCAGTGTACACCAATCACTTTGACGCTTTTATGCACTTTGGTAAAAAATGTAATGGGGAGACCCAGTGTACTGCTGATATCAATGAGATTCTGATTCCAAAACTCTCTACCTTCTCCTTCTCCTCCTTACCAAGTCCAACACAAATAAATAAGCCTTCGAGGAGAAGGAGAATGGGAAAAAAGTGGAATTAAGTGGTGCCATATACTGGTACAAATTCTCAATGATTAGTATGATTACAACATGTACATAAAATATACCAATAAAATCAATTTAAAAAGAAATAAATAAGACTTAATCAAATTTGAAGACTTCTAAAGAGTTAAGTCAGAATCACCATACATGGTAGCAATGAGGGTTGTAGTTTTCTGAAGTTAGAAATAAAATCTGTTAGAGAAATTTATGTATGTGTGGAACAAAATTTTATCTTTGCTGCTGCTTATCCTATTCAGTCTTCTTATCCACTTCAAACTTCATTTGTTAGCCAGAAGTACCCACACATTTATGGCCAGGTGCTGGAATCCTACGAATTATCACCAGGGAAGGCAAAGGAAAGTCTGAGAAATGAGAAATCTATTTCATGGGCTAGAAAAGTACTGTATAGGAGGAGATTATTCACAAGCGGAGTAATGGATACTGGGGTTGAAAATCTCTAGTACTAATGGGAAAAGATCTTCAAGGTTTAGTGATAAGCAGAAAAAAAGAGGAACATCAGTGTGTGTGAGACATATCTGCACATGGGAATGCATAGAAACATCACTAGGAAAAGGCACAATGAATTATTATTTTTTTTCTTTTGGTACCAGGAATTGAACTCGGAACCTTGTGCTTGCAAGTCAGGCACCAGAACCACTGAGCTAAATCCCCAGCCTCAATTTTCTGAGTATATTGCCACCTTGGCAATTGTTACACCTGTTTTATAGACAAAAGAACTAGCCCAAGAAAAGTTCTTACTCAAATATATTCTTTTATTTATTTATTTATTTATTTATTTTGTAGTCTAGGCTAGACTCGAACTCATGGCAACCTCCTGCCTCAGCCTTCTGAGTGCTGGGATGACTTGTGGGTATCATCACAGCCAGCCCAAGGATATTCAGGTTTTAAAAGTCACAGTGGGGATGTCCATAAACCCACATTTTTTCCATTCCCACATCTCTGGGATTCACTATTAGGACATTCTGATTTTCGCACAGTCTAGGAGACACAGCCCCAGTGAAATGGGTACACACACACACACACACACACACACACACACACAGCCAGAATGTTCTTTTCAGTCTTATTGGTTTATTTTTTTTTGTTCTGAGAGAGCAGCCCAGTGTCAAAGAAGTAGTAGTACATAAGGCTAATAAAGTGTGGGTCCCAAGTTGGACAAAGATACTTCTGGATGCAAAGTGATCTTCAGTGGTACAGGCAGGGGGCCTCGTTGTTTGTAGGGTTCTGGGTTGCTTGGATATTGTGTTCCTTCGTTGGTGGCACATTTCTTGTCTAGGGGATGGATTGGCTGTGGAGTTTCTTGCACGGTGGCTGGTCAGTTTCTTGATGGGTAGGTCTGTCATAGCATAAACACCTGGCATGCTGTGTTTGGTCTTCACCAAAATAGGGCAAATTTATAAATAAGGCCTAAACCAATGAGAATGGCAAATACATTCACCCAACCAGCTCGGGCTGAGTTGCTATATGCTGCTTCCCAGTCACTCTTCTCGTTGGCAGTTCTAGTCTGTGGGGGTGGGGAAAACGTAAGCATGGGTTCTTGGTCCAGAATCCCTTGGGAGAAAGGTTAGGGCCCTTTGCCTAAGAGACCAAACCCTTACCCAGGTCCCAGGACAGAGGTAGATGAAGATGGGAAGCAGGAAATAGAAGAGGCCATGACGGGTATTGTTTTACCTTTAGGCAGTAGGACAAACCTACTAATCCCAAGGGAAGGAAAATAATCAGAGCGAAGAAAGTTAAACATGCGTGAGGCGGAGCATGTAAGGACAGTTCTTCGGCGGTCTGTACACGTGCAGGCGGAGCACCAGCGGCAGGCGGAGCACCAGCGGCAGGCGGAGCACTTGCACTAGGCGGAGGAGCTGGGGCAGGTGGAGCAGTTGGAACAGCTGGGGCAGGCGGAGCACCAGCGGCAGGTGCAGCACCCGGGGCACGTGGTTTCGGGGCCATAATTTAAAACAGGTCTGAGTGTTTTGATAACAGAGACCCAAGCCACTACTCCTCTCCTAGTCCTACCCACAATGCCAGTACTCAGGTGTCAAAGGCCAGTTCTTCACAATGGAGAAACCATCACCTCAAGTTCTGATTGGCTGCTGTCAGGGGGCGTGGTCCCAATGCAGGCCCACCCACCAGGGCTACTTCTGGCTCTATCTCTACCCATCAGGCGTTACCCTCAGGACACTGAGCCACCCTTCTTGATGGGGATTGGGAAGAGCCCTAGGCTTGAGTCTTGACTTCTCTTACTTCTGTATACTCTTCTGTCTGCACTGAGGAATCCAGCAGTGCCAGAGCTATAGAAGGGAGCTTGTAAAGAAGTGAAGTAAGAACGCAAGAAGTACTGATGGGAGGAAAAAGAATAATAAAGAATTATACTGAATTTAAACATTCTATGGTCCATTCTGAGAGGAAGAAAGAATAGAAAAAAGATTTAAAAGGAGAAGGCCTTTATTAAACTAAGACACCAACTAATAAATGGAAAAGGAAATCACCATACTAGTAGGAAGAATTCTGAGATGGTGCCAAGAATCCTGTTCCTATTATTCCGTCAAGTACTCATTTGTATGTTGTTGTAAAGGTATTTTTCAGATATAAAATCCCAACTCTGTTAACTTGAGGGAGACAATCTTCAGTGGGCCTAATCAAGTGAATTCTTTTTTTTTTTAGGTTTTTGGAGACAGGGTCTCGCTTTGTGGTTCAGGC
>PVIR01017336.1:0-34989 GCA_004026965.1 Petromus typicus | reverse complement strand
ACATCACAATCCTCCTGCCTCTGCCTCCCGAGTGCTGGGATTACAGGCGTGAGCCACCACGCCCGGCACTGTGGTATGTGGTACTGGTTGCTGCTGGGTGTGGGTCTCCACACCCAGTATTGTTATGTGGTTACCGGGGAATCGAACCCGGGCCCTTGCGCTTGCAAGACAGGCACTGGAACCACTGAGCTAACTCCCCAGCCCGGGAATACATTTTTAATAGGGTTAATTCTTCAGGTATATTTTTTCTTTTTATCATTCCTTATTATTTAGCTTTTTCAGCACCTTAAAGTATTATCATGTATTATATTTTTTTTGCCTTTTAAAAAAACTCATTAACAAAATTAATGAAAATAATTCAGATTCTTACTGTTTGAAGTTAAGATTGTATACATAGAATAGGAGGAAAGTTATCAGTTGTGAAATTTTCTTGAAGTTATTTAGTTGGGTTATATTAATTCATGTTAATTAACTCTAAAAATGCTTAGGTCATAATGACATACAGAGTTGGATATAGATTTTGTTTTGTTTTGTTTTTTGAGGCAAGGTCTTGCTTTATGAAGTCACTATGTAGCCCAGGCTGGCTGCAAACTGTGGCGATCCTCCTGCCTCAGCCTCCCAAGTGCTAGGATTACAGGCATGCGTCACCATCCCTGGCAGGATACAGATTTTTAAAGACATGTTAAAATCAGTATCTTTCTTCTCTGTTGTATATATTTTTGATAGTACTTCCAATTCACAAGAATTGGGAAATACATTTTATTTAGAATTTCCTGAAAATTTCTTTCAAGTAAGAAACAAGATAGAAGAAACACGCAGCCAGGGTTGGCAGTGCATGTCTCTGACCCCAGCTGCTCAGGAGGCTGAGACGAGGAGGGTCACGAGTTTTAGGCCAACCTGGGGGCTTAGCAGTTTAGCAAGACGGTCTCAAAATCAAGTTTGTTTTGTTTTATTTTGTTTGGGGTAGTAGTGGTACCAGGCATTGAACTCAACCTTGTGTTTGCCGAGCAGGCACACAACAGCACTGAGCTATATCCTGAGACCTCAAAGTCAAAGTTTTGTAAAAGGACTTGTGATTTGGCTCAGTGGTAGAGTACTTACTAGCCTGGGATTCAGCCTGCAGTATAATTTACTTATAATCAGCATGTAATTTCTTCTTATATGTTAGTCCAGAGCTCAGCATAGGCAGAGACACTGAATCAAAGCAAAAATGTGAGAAATCTTCTGAATTAAAAATTGAGCAGCTTTTCCGTCCAATCTAAAGAATCCCAGGAGAGTCCCAGCAGCAGCTTCCCTGAGGGAGAAAAGAAGCTCTGAAGGAGCTGCTAAGCTCAGGCGTGTGGCCGTGCAGAGCTACGCCCGGGGCCTCAGCCCTGGAGTGGCTCCGGTGGCACGCCGTGAGAACGTGGGTCAGACGAGCCTGCTGAGCTGTCAGACGTGGCAGTGTATTTCAGGGATGTGCGACGCCGGCTCTGTCCTGTTGCAGGTGTTCGTGGCCACGTGCCTGCGGAAGTCTCTCTCCTCTACTTGGGAGACGTAGACATCACAGAAGATGCCACGTTGCTGGACCTGAAGTCTCAGGTCAGACTTCTTCCTTCCGCGTGTCTTAGTGGTGATATGGCTTCTTCCAGTGAGATATTAATGTGTTCTTCTATTTCCTTTTCCCTCGACCACAGTCTGTTCTGATATGGCATTTGTTACATGCCATGTTCAGGGGTAAGTACTGCAGGCAGTGCCCGTGAGAGCAGGGTCCTGGCACCACTCCTGCTGCTGCCCTCGTGGCTCTCACTTACCAGCCCTGACAGGCATGCTGTGCTCGTGTTCCCGGTCTATCCTTAGTGATTTGCGTCTGTGTTCATTGTTTGATTTTTTAGGGAAACGTAGTATCTTGAAACATCCTTGTGAAGCATCCCCTCTGCCCCTTTACTTACATTGTTTTGTGCCAGTGTGATCCATGTGTTTTGTGTCAGTCGCGGGCTGCGCCATCAGTTTCCCACGGGGTCAGGATCCCGTTGGAGGTTAGGGTGCTGAGCCAGAGGCCGGGCGTCTTCGTGCACATTAATGTGGGAGGAGGGCTCTGCCCCGTGAGAAGGTGGGGAAGGGCCACACAGAGCGCGGAGGAGGCACCCGCTGTTGGCTGACTCACCAGTAGTGCTTCCTTTACTTAAAGGAAAAAGCACGTGGTCTGTACCTGGCTAGCAGTCATTGCTGCTTGGCCTGTGCAGGTCCCCCGCTGTGTAAAATAAGCTTCTTCGAGAAAGCAAGTGCCTTTGTTCCCAGGAGAATAAGTGGGAAGGTACTTTTCCCTCTTACATTAGTTTGGAAGAGAAAGTTGCTGTTTCCCGGTTTTTAAGAAGTGGCTGGATACTGCCCACTGTGCTTGCTTTGGCCTAAACATAATGACGTGGTCCATGTCACCGCCTCTACAGAATGAGGACCGGCAGTCCGGGCCTGCTGCTTGGGGCCAGAGTATTGGGAACATGGCACAAGAAAAGCCCCAGCACGGGTAGAGGGCGTTGGCTGAAGCCGTGGGGAGCACAGGAGAAAGGCACAGAGGAGCCCCTGCTCCGGGGCAGACTGCTCTCCTCAGTCACATTCACGTAGAGCCACTCAGAGGTCTCAGAAGGCTGCTGCCGTCGCAGGGACCTGTGCAGACACACACACGCTCTACCCGGGGAGACTGCAGAGAGGTTGCTGGGATTTTCTGAAGGTAGACTTTAGCAGCACTTGAGGACGCTTGCCCTCAGATGTCTGTGTGATGCTTCCTTTGATGTGTTTTCCGGAACGCCTTTAAAACCAGTGAGAAATGTCTGTTTCCCTGTCTAGGCCAGGGCCTTGCCGCCTGCCTCAGCGCTGTGTGTCCCGAGCCCAGCCCTGCTCAGAGCCTGGACGGTGGAGAACAAGCGCCCCGGCAGGCTCTTACGTGCTGACCGGCAGCAGCTCAAGTATGTCTGGCGGGATACTGGGCAGTCCCTCCGCACTGCCCCAGCAGGGCTGGGCGGCGAGATGCACTGAGGGCAACGTAGCGGGAGCCCACTCCGAAAGCGCCAGAGCGAGGCGCACAGCGTTCCTCCTCACCCCTAGGGACAGCCTCAGCTTTCCACGTGAACAGGAGGCTTTGTGCCATTTTTCTATGCTTCAGTGACTGTGACATTGTCATAACTTAAAAGATTTGAAGTGGAAGTTCGGGGTGAGTTCTCTCCTTCAGGATGTGTCTGAAACAGCTGATCTCCCTCCTAGAATGTGGAACTCCGAGAGCATGTCTGGACATTCAGTATAGTTAGTTTGCTTTGCAAATAGCAGCCGGGGAAGGTTCTGTTGCACCGCTGCTCACAAACCCTGGACAGGGGACAGCCCAGGAGTCTAGGCCTCGCCAGAAGGACATTCTTTGGGCCTTTTGAAGCCGGATCTCCGTGTTCGGTAATGGCTCAGGGAGGTGAGGGTAGTAGTCAGCACAGCAAGCACTCGATTCTCCCCTTCTCCCAAAGCTGCCACATTCAGAAAATAACTCTTAGCTTAAGGAAAAAGAGTAAAATTGGAAAAAGAAAATTGTTTCCAAAAAGTCAGTGACGCCACCAGCGATGTTCTGTTTTCCTTGTTATCAGGGAGTATAAACTGGGACGACGGGCTGAGGTCTGCCTGGAGCCCCTTCGGAGAGAAGAAAGCCTGGGGTAAGCGTCCGCGCGGCCGGCCCGTTCCCCAGGTCTCTAGAAAAACGGAACAGCTCAGCAGCACAGGCTTCTCTTTTCTTCACTGTTTCTCCAGCCTGGCAACTTAAAACATTGTATTCTAGAAACAGACACGCGTGTCTGCTCTCAGGGACCTGGAACTAATTTTCCCGTGGAGAGAGAGAGCTGATCTGGGGAGCGCACAGGGCACACTGAGTCCTGCAGGTGCTGAGGGCCCGCGGCACGTGCGCCTGCAGCCCTCAGGGCGGTGGGACGCTGTCCCCACCCCGGCCGAGCAGCAGCCGCCCTGCGCCACGCCGCCGGCTCCCCCCGCTGACACGCGCGCTCTGATTTATTCGCGCTCACCCCCGCCCACTCAGGAACGTAAGTTCTGTGAAAGCGAGTGCTTTGTGCACTGTGTTCGGAAGCAAACTGTGTGGCCAGGAATGGTCTCCTGAGGGAGCACCCGGCTCACGGTGTAGACTCCCCGCCCCGAGTAAACAAACACCTGGAGCTCGGGAGGTCGCACAGTGGCAGAGCACTTGACTGGCACACCCAAGACCCGGAGCGCTGCAGATACGATTAAATAGCTCAGTCTTCCCAGGCAGATCGCGCCACTTCTGTTCTCAGAGGCAGCGCTTACCGGCATTTCACCTCACCTCACCTCACCCCTCGCCAACCTTGGTGAGAGGTTTTCTGAAGTGAGAAGTGAAACATGTTCCCATTTTCCCCAGTGCTTCGATTGCTAGTAAGGTTGGACGTGTTTTCAAAGGCTTATAACACAATTGCATTTTGTAGCCAAATAAATTATTGAATCTATTTTGCCTGCTTTTTTTACTAGGCTCAGCGCCTTATGTACCAGTGTGGACCTTGTGTCACGTCTGTTGTACAACGTCTTTGTTACCTAAGTAGTGCCCTTTCACCAAACAGCGTAGCTGCAAGGCCTCGCACTCCCCTTATCCCGTGTCGCGTCTGTCCCTGGCCCCCACAGGGTACTCTCGCCATCCCCAGGGAGGCTGCTAGACTCACCTCCTCCTGCCGCCCAGCCCAGGGCCCCACACACTGCTGCCGTGACCGTTTCTCCGCTGTGGCTGCACTCGGGCGGCGCCTGCCCCTGCCGAGCGGGCCCGGCCCCTGGGAGCCTGTCACTCAGACGTCCCTCCTCCCTCCTCCACATGTCCTCCGTCAGGCTGAGCCAGTGTAACAGGGTCACAGCATTTATAAATCACTCCTCGTCTTGGCGCCTCTGCCGAGCATTCCCTGTGTTCTCACCTGTGTCCTGACAGAGTCTCCTCCTACCCTGCTTAAGTCTCATCCTCTCTCCCTCAAGAACCTCTTCCTGCTGAGGTTTCTTCTCCCGTCTCAACTCTCTTCCCAACTCAAAGCCAAGCCGCTCCTCCCTGGCCGCCCACACCACCTCGGCTGTTGTGCTCCTGACGTCAGGTGTGTCCCCAGCCTCAGGCCACCTTCTTCCTGCCAGCCGCCCAGCTTCTGGTTCTACACCTGCATTTCTGAGTCGGCTCCTTGGGCCCCGGATCTGCTTCCCTTTCCTGCTGTCCTCACTCAGGCCTCCTTCCTCTCCAGGACTTTGCTGTGGGCCCGGGGGATTTGGGGGTGTCTTCATTCTGTTTGCTCAGGATTGAAGGAAACTAGGCAGAGATTCCCTCTGACATTGAGACTCTGTTGTTATTGGTGTTTGAGATGGCCTGTGTTTAGTTTAGTCTGGCCTTGAACTCATGTAGCCCAGGCTGGCATCAATTCTTCTTATATGGCATCAGCTTATATGTTCCCATTGGATGATGCTGAACTTACTTCAGTTGCTTGCTTGTCCTCTGTAGTCTGTTTTGAGGAAACCTCTCTTCATATCTCCAGGCCTTGAACTCAGCCTCAGCCCCTGAGTGCTGAGAATACAGGTGTGTCCACCACGCTGGCCAGCATTGAGGGTTTAGGGCACAGCCCTCCTTAAAAAGCCCAAAGGAGCCAGAGGGCGCATCACCGTGCCCCTAGCGGTTCTTATTTTGTCTGCTTTCACCCACCTTTCCGTCCTCTGCTGCAGCCCACAGGACGTGCTGCTGAGGACGCAGATGCGCATCCCAGGGCAGAGGGCCTATGCGCCGGTCCTGGACGTGGTGTGGGACACCGCCCGAGGCAGCACTGCTGGCACCCTGCGGCAGAGAGTGGCCAATTGCTATGCTCTCCCGGTGGAGAAAATTGAAATTGCCAAGTACTTCCCGGAAAAGTTCGAGTGGCTCCCCATCTCTAGCTGGGTAACGTCTCGGGGCCGCCTCGGAGGGAGGGCGGGGCTGCCCGGTGGCGCCGGCGCCAGAATTCACTTCGGTGTTTCAGAGCGGCACGGAACTCGGGAGGAATTTCAAGGTGAGTTTGATTTAAGATGTTTTTATCTTCCTATAGAACCAGCAAATTACCAAGAAGAAAAAGAAGAAAAAGCAAGAAAATTTGCAAGGGCCACCCTATTACTTGAAAGATGGAGACACAGTTGGTGTAAAGGTGGGTGATTGAGCAGCCATTTTGCCACTCAGACAAGACAGGAGGCTCAGGTGACTAAGACGAGATTTCTTAGATCATCAGAACAAAGATTGTCCCATTTTAGCCCCGATGTTTCAGAGCATGGATACGACGGAGAGCCAGGCAGCTCATTCAGTGAGGACACTGAGCCTTGACACCAGACTGCCAAAGAGAGTAAAAGGAAATTTAGCTCTGTCTGTGACCATCAGTGTAAAAATGTAAATAAAATACTAGCAAATAAACTTGGCAAGTATGTTTTTAAAAATATTTCCATGTGAGTCAGGTGTGGTGGCTCATGCCTGTAACGGCAGCACATCAGAGGCTGACGCAGGAGGATTGCTGAAAACTCAAGGCCAGCTTTAGCTACCAAATTTCCCAGTCAGTAAGACCAGGTCTTGTATTCATTTTTGCTCCAAAAGACCCAGCAGGGCTTATTTTCAGGGATATTTTATTTTTTCATGTGTAACAGTCTTAATTTACCCAGGTACAGTCAGGTCATTTTGTGGAGCGTCATCATAAGTCCGAACCCCACGTCCCGGCCTGTAGAGCCACTGGCCATGATCTCACGTGCAGCCGTGGAGCTCTCCGTAAGTGAGCACTTCCTGTCCACGTAGCTCACTCGCAGCGCACAGGCCCGAGGCGGGTTGCGTTATGAGGACTCACTCAGACATAGCCACGCCCCTTTGCCATCATGTGCAAGTATTACTCATCAGTGAGTCTTCCCATCGTCTGCCCACATAGGCACTTACCTCCCAGACAGAGGCACCCACTGGAGTATTTACAAATACTTAATTATAACTTACAATATTTCATATGTAATTATATGTTGATATTACTGTTATAATTCAGTCTGTCCGTTGTGTGTTGTAGCAGACATATTAAATGTGTCCATCTGGCTGATCATCTTTTTTTCCTTTCTGGGTTTTGTTTTTGTTTTGGTTTGGTTTTTTTCCCTTGAGACAGGGTCTCGCTTTGTAGTTCAGGCTAGCCCTTCACTCACTTTGTAGCCCAGGCCAGCATCAGACTCGCAGCAATCCTCCTGCTTCTGCTTCCTGAATGCTGGGATTACAGGTGTAAGCCCCCAACTCAGCACTGTGATACGCTGTTAGCAGGAGTCAAACTAGGACCTTGTGCTTGCCAGACAAATGTCAGAACCACTGAGCTAAATCCCCAGCCCTCCTTTTTGGTTTTTTGAGACAATGTCTCAGTATGTAGTGAGGCTGCCTTTGAACTCACTGTGGAACCGAGGGCTGGCTCTGAACTTGTATCGATCCTCCTGCCTCAGCCTCCTGAATGCTGGGACTACAAGCATGTGCCACCATGCCTACTTAGCTGTCTTAACTACAGCTTATTTTTCAGGTAGAGCTTATATTACAAGCATCCTGAAAAGTCGGGCTTGAGCTTATTTTCCAGTTGTCTTATTTTGGAGGAAATACAGCAAGATCCTATCTCAAAAACAAATTCGTCTTTAACATTCCATGTGATAGTACAGTTGGTTTATGTATGGAACACAAGCATAACAGTGCAAAGAATATACCGTGTAACGCAGCAGACCTGTCCACCTCCCCTGAGAACTTGGCTGTCTGCCAGCGCCCCTGCTCTTCTGGTCTTGCAGTGTGGCACAGCAATAAGGAGTGTATCGTGCCTAACTTCCTAGGATGGGAAGTCTGTGTGCCGCGTGGGCCTTCGGACTGGAGCCCATGCGCACAGGGAGGCTCCCCGCCGTGGCCCGCTGCACACTGCAGGACACGGCCACTTCCCTCAGAGCCGCCGGCTCCCACCTCCCCCTTCCTTCTGGGGTTGCTGTTGTGATGAGTTAACATTCCCCATGGCAGCCAAGGGACCCGAGTCCCCTTCATTAGGAGCTGTTGGCGGGGATGTGGAAGGGGACACACGGGCCCTGGGCGATGCAGGATGCTCTTGTTGGGCAGGATGAAGGTCTGCGGCTGAGCCGCTAGCCTGCCTTTCAGAACTCCCGCTTTAGCTTAGATGGAAACAGCCGCGCAGGACGAAGAGCAGCTGCCTGCGGCGCAGCAGTCACGGCCCGAGTGCGCCTAACACGTGTTCTTTGGAAGCCGCCCTGGCCCGGCCCCTGTGAGCTCGCAGTCGAAGGCAGAGGTTAAATGGCCACAAACTGATTGCCCTTTTGAAACTTCCTGCCCCAAACTTGTTTTCATCAAGCACTAGAGTGGTTTTAGTGTTATTAACCTAGTCTGTTTATCTGCATATTTGCTATTGCTAATTTAGTTTTTGAAATCTTTTTGAAGTGTAGGCTGAACAGATGTCTGAAAACGTTGCTCATTATTTCTAAATGTAGAATCTGCTGGTGGATGATGATGATGATTTCAGCACAATCAGAGATGACATTGGAAAAGAAAAACAGAAACAGCTGGCGCTGGGGAAAAAGCACAGGTAATTCTCAGGGTTGGCGCTGAGCACAGTGGCCTCCGGGGTCCCCTGGCCTTTGCTGGCTCCGGCTTGGTGTTCTGCAAAGCCTTCTGCTGCCCGAGGTTTCCCAGCTTCTGCCGATGGCTTCCAGCTGTCTGGATGGGGCGGTCCTGGGGAGGGTCCTGGGGAGAGAGGGTCCATCTGTCCTCCTCTCTCACGTGCATCCTCACCACTGAGCCTGGTCTTCTGGCCCAGAAATTGGCACTCCGAGCCCACGTCCTGCCAGCTCCGGTGGTGCCCCAGCTGCTGTCTGCCTCTCAGGCCTGTCCACACCCCCAGGAGCTCCCTGGCCTGCCACTCACGCATGGCCTCTGTGCAGTGCTCCGTGCTGCCGACCCATCCTCCGTCACACAGCCGTGGCCCACCAGGGCCTCTGTGCCACCTCTCTGAGCTGTAGGCTTTCCTCACATGTACTCTGCTCCCCTCAGATGAGCGGTGGACCCCCTGACCCCAGTCCCCGTCCCCAAGACCATGCAAAACCCAGGCCTGGAGCTGAGCTCAGTTCCCAAGGCAGCCGTGTGCCGGGCGCATGCGGGGTGTGCACTGAGCACCCAGAGCCATCTTTCCGCTGGCCGCTCTTCTCTCCTCCAGGGCTCAGGCCATGGCCCCTCGACCCAGGACCCCATCCTCTCCCATCCACTTTACCCTAGGGGGACTCCCCAAGCAGCCTTTCCCCAGGGGACTTGGGTCCTTACCCCATTCCCAGCTCTGCACCCCACAAGACTTGGCCCCGCAGCCATGTGGATGGCAGGAGTGACAGCTGCACTGCTTTGGGCTCCTGAGTGAGATCCTCCACTTGTCCAGTGCACACTGGCAGCGTTTCAGGCCCTGCCATCCTCACTCCCATGGGGGCTGGAGTTGCTGTCACTGAAACTCCCAGCCAAGTAACATCTGAAGTCGTGTCCTCGGGATCAGCCAGCTCATCTGGCGTTGCTTTCCATTTATTTCCATGGCACCGCCTTGGTGAATAGTGGCAGCAACATGCTTCCAAATTCAAAAACCACGGAAGGATATTACTGTGAGGTCTGCACCATTCCTGTCTAGTCAGCCTGCTCCCTCCAGAGGGACCAGTATAGCTGCCACCTTTGCATCCTTTCAGAGGGAGGGCATGCACTTCCTGCTTTGTTGACAGAGAAGTTCCTTGGTATACCTACCCTACTGCCCCTGTGTCTGGTTCCTCACCTAAATCGGCAGCACCGATGTGGCAGAACTGGTGCAAAATGGCAGGGTCAGGCTGCAGCTGTCAGTAATTTCAGATGCAGGCTGGTAAGTGAAAAGGCAGTGAGCCAGAGAAGTCCAGACATTTCCCAAGAAAGCAGTTGTTTGCCGGTATGCAAAAACACCCGCCAACAAGGCATTGTGACACCCACTTACAATCCCAGCCACTTGGGAGGCTGAGGTAGAAAGATAGTGAGTTCAAGGCCAACCTAGGCAATGTAAGACCCCTCTCAAGTGGCTCAGTTCTCCCTGGGATCAGTACCCAGTAATGCAAAGAAAAAAAGCTCAACTACGTTCATCATGATGAAAGAAATGTAAATTCAGGGGCGGGGATTTAGCTCAGTGGTCCAGTGCCTGCCTTACAAGCGCAAGAACCCCAGTTCGATCCCAGTAACCACATACAACACTACTGGGCATAGTGACTCACGCCCACCAGCAAATCAGTGCCACATACCACAGTCCCAGGCGTGGTGACTCACACCTAGCGGAGCCACACACACAAACACACACCCTGTGTAGGAAGTGGGGAGAGTTCCTCTGCCGGGACTGATGTCCCCCCCACAGCAGGGCAGAAAAGACCTCGAGTCTGACAGGCTTTGTGTCCTGACTCTAGGCCTAGGTCCTCCTCAACGTGGTTTGGAAATTCTCGTCCACATTCAGAAGCGTTCCTGCCCTCATCTACGTTGGGAAGTCAGGTTCAGCGCCCTGGCCTGGGGCTCCATGACTTCGAGTCAGTTCTGGCCTCTGTCTCCACAGCCGGGAAGCCCTTCGCGCCCAGGACAGCAACATTTTCTCCAGTGCTGGGACAGACATCCAGCCCCGAGGCCCGGAAGCCTCTCTCTCCATCCACGTGGGCACGTTCAGATAGCGCTGGCAGCCAGACATCCCCAGCGCTGCACCCAGGCTCTGCCCCTGGGCCCGGAAGCCTCTCTCTCCATCCACGTGGGCACCTTCAGATAGCGCTGGCAGCCAGACATCCCCGGCGCTGCACCCAGGCTCTGCCCCTGGACGCACCATCCTGTTGGCTGTGACCGTGGACGAGCTCGAAGCCTGGGGCCGGCTCCTTGCAGGCCAGGCGAGTACATGCCACAGGCTCCGCTCGGCTGTGCAGCACGGCACAGGCTGCCCGGTGCTGATCTCACTACACCGGCCTCATGACCTCCTCACACCACAACTGTAGATGGGGGCGCACTGCTCCGGCCCGACGCACCTGGCGGTTCCGTACACTGTTGAGTGTGAAGGTGCGGGTTCCCGCTTCTCTCCCACACGCAGGGCCCGCGTGCCCACCGAGCCTTTGGGCTTTGCCTCGTGTCCTGTTCTCACGGGCAGCTTCCTCCCAGGTCTGGTTCTGAAGCCCTCCCTGTACCTCAGAAGACAGCCCCAGAGAGGGTCTCGGCTCAGGATGGCCTCTGCCACCTGCAAGGCCACAGCCTCCCCTGTCAGGAGGCGACCAGGCCGTCACAGACAAGCCCGTCGGTCACGGCCACTGTTGAGGCTGGCTGAGCTAAAATACAGGCGAGCACTTTCTTTCCGGTTCAAAGGCTTTCATGCGTGTCTGTGACCAACAGCACCTGTTCTGGAGCTCGCTAGAGACCCTGGGAGCATCACCTCGGTGTAAGCGTCACCCCTAAGATGAGACGTATCCCCACAGGACTGCTCAGCCACGGCCTTAACAACGCTGAGGCAGGAGATGGGAGGCATCACGCTCCCATCCTGGGGTACCCGTGCCTCTGCAGAGGCCCTGCCCTTCCCCTCTGCCCTCTGTCCCTGCTGCTCGTCTGGCTGAGGTGCCATCTGTCACCAGGTAGGGCATGGTGTGCAGGAAGCACTGGCACTAGGCGTGGACTGGCGCTGTGGACGCCAGGTCCCGCCCAGCGCCCCAACTGCGGCGCTTGTTCTTCCTGTAGCTGATGTTTCTCCTTGGTGAGCTCCTCACCACTCACCCCACTGTAGGAGGCTCTGAAGGGACCGCACCAGCGTGGGTCACAACCATGGGGTCCCACCTGTGGCCTCCTGCTCTGGCCTTTTTTTTTAATTTGGGGAATAGCATGGGGTAAACATAGAGAAAGCTCTAAGATTTTATTAAAGAAAACCATCTTGAAAGTCGTCGTAACTCTCTGCTGCATGCTGTCTGCGTCCAGTTCCTGAAACTCCCCAGGCCTACTTCAGAGGCTCAGCGCGGTGTGTAGAGGGATGCTGTGCTGGTCCTGCTTTGGTCTGAAGTCAGCATGGACTCGTGAAGAGTGGTGTGGAAGAAACTGGATCCGTCTGCTCCTGTTCTTCCAGGCCCAGGACTGGCTGCGGCCATGGTGTTGTAGGAGAGTATCTGTTCAGATAGACGCACAGCTGGTGGAAACGGTGGGGTGAGAGTCCTGTGGACCTCATCAGTGGCTTCATGGGCGCTTGTGTCGCTCTGTGAGACCCAGGAAATCACCCTTCACCTTATTTGGATGTCTAGATGGGACAGACGAGCGGCCCCCCTCCTGCTCAATTCCAGTACTGCCACAGCCTAGCGAGCCACATGACAAGTGGGTCGTGGAGTACTTGTTCTGGGAGAGACTGTCCCGCAGCCAGGCCCTCTTAAGTTTTAATCCAGCACACCAGACCCTGTATCCTAAGCACAGAACAGTTTTTTGTCTTGCTTTACAGCCTCTTTAGAACAGACGAAGAACAACTGAATTCAGTTCAGCATTTTATGTCAGAGCACAAGGAATAATGACAAGGACTCTGAACATGGAAGGTCAAAACGGCTCATTTTATTTGTACAAGGAACAACTTATGTACAGCTCTGCAGTGGGACTATGTACATATCCACACACGTGGCATCTGCAGCCAGGCGGTCACCATATAAATTAGTATTATAAATATGAGGCGCCCAACAGGGCACAAAACCTCTTCTCTTGGGGCCTTCCCTCCACGTTACAGACAGGACTGTAGGGTCCAGGGACCGGAAGACACCAACCTCCAACACCAGGGGACACAGGGCAGCACTCATGGCCGTGCAGGTCCGTCACCACCTGGTAGGGAGGTCCCTGTCCCACCTGTGCTAGGCCTTTCACTTCTGATGCAGCGCAGTGAGCAAGCTGTCAACACTGCTTGTGAACAGTACCCCTGACCCAACCAGCTCTCTCCGAGAGGAGAGGGAGGCCCCACTGTAAGCTGCTTTTCCTCCTCAAGAAGCCCAAGCTTCGGGCCGTGTCGGAGCTTGCTGACTGGGCCAACAGGCACCATGCGCGTGGGCTTCTGTCACCTCAGTGCCCTATTCAGGCTCCTGCTGCCAAGGGCTTCCACCTACAGTGACTGTGGTGCGGACACCACACAGAATAATGCAAGTCCTTCTGCTTAATACTACTTCCAGTACGCTGACTCGGTCCACAAGTCAGTGCACGTGGTCCTGACACCAGCATGCAGGGACAGGCAGGCGACGGCACGGGTGGAAACAGCCTAGGCAGGCAGGGCGGAAATGTACCATCTGGCTCCCCACACTCCCCCAGACGAGAAAGTCACCCTCAAGTCTACACCCAGCCTTGTGGCACCTGGACAAAGCCCTGCCTGACTTGTCTGCAACAGACAAGGTGACTCAAATACAAGGCCAGGACAGTGCCAGTGCCCTGTCCTCTGGTGCAGAACCACAGCCTGGCAGCCCTCTCCGGGAAACATGACAACCATCCCTGAAAGAGGAAATGGGCAGGCAGCTGCGCCGAGGGCCAGCATGCAGCCCCTCCAAGAAACACCCTAGCCCCTGGCACTGCCATCACTGACACCATCAGTCCTGCCCAGGGGACAGGGGAGGGCAGAAGCAGCATGAACCTCAAGTCGAGTCCTGCGGACACCTGCAAGCTCACTGACCTGGCAGCAGCAGACAGGAAGCCACCACAGTGCCAGAGGGTCTAAAGCCAGGAAACTTGATTGTAAGCCCATGATGGGCTTTCCTGGAGCCCAGGCAGCTTCTCCACCGCACCTACACCTCTCATCTCCCCACACTGCTCCTCAGCATCCTGCAGGACGAAAGTGGGGAAGGGACACAGTGGGAGGACCAGACCCTGAGGTGGAGGGGAGGCTTGTCTGCCCTTCGGTCTCCTCATTGACTGAAACAGGACTGGAAATGCATCTGGGCCACTTCAACCCAGGAAAGTGCACGAGCTGTTTAAAAACCCTGGGAACAAATGGGAAACAGCAGTGGGCCGCCTCTGCGGCTGCTCTGAAGAACCACGGGGCGGCTCAGGCACCGAGGGACGTTCTGGCATGGGGTCACCATGGGCTGCGCCTGGTCGTGCGTCTGAGAGCCAGCAGGGTGGAGGTGGTGCCCACCCCAAAGTGGCCAGCCGAGGACACGCGGAGGAGTCCCACAGGACAGCACGAGCATGTCGCCCGGGCAGGCAGTTTCTGGAGAATACTTGGCGCCCTGGGAGTCAGACCTCACGCGACCCTGTGGCCCATGACACAGGTCAGAAGAGTCCAGAGCAGGTAACGCCATTTGCCCCATGGCTCCAAGCTGGGAAAGGTGGCGTTTCCAAGGTAGCTGTGTTGTTGGTATGTCAGGAACGGGTATCAGAGAGGCTTCCTGTCACGGTCAAAAAGTAGCACCATGAGAAAGGCCAGGGACGGCGGCAGCCTGGGCCTCAGTCGCAGGAGGGGCAGGGGAGGCAGATGGAGAAGGCGGAGGCTAGGCCTCGGCGGCAGGGGTGCTGCGGCTCAGCTCCTTGATGCCACAGAGGATCCTCTTCATGTGGCCCACCTTGGTCACGCCGAGGTCCTGCAACAGAGAGGACAGCCACTGTGGGTGCTGCCACGAGGGGGCGGGGCTCTGCTCCAAGACGGGCCGGCCGCCGACAGGCCCTTCCCACTTGGCTTTTGGAACACAGATGAGGGTGAAAGGACACCAGAGAAAAGATGGAGATGGCGAAGTGACAGGCGTCCCAGGCGTCGCGCCTGCATCTAGAAAGTCACTGACACGTTCAAAGACAATCCAACAATACAGAGCTGTCACAGGCCGGAGCAGGTGGGTGGCCGGGGGCCCAGCAGGAAGCCCCCCCCACCGACTCCCTCACTGATACCTGGGCAGCGAGGTGACAGCACTTCATGGCAGTGGACAAAGCCCCTGTGTGATGGGGCTTTGGAACCACGTCTCCACTGGCCCTCATGCTGTGTAACTAAAGGGACCACAGCGAGCCCAAGGCCCTGAGCCTGGCGTTTCTGACGGCAAGTAGTTTCTCATCAACCCGTCTAAGACGATCAAGGCTTCCCCTGCTGGGTGGACTCCTCGCCTGGTCTGGCTGTGGTAGGTGGAGCCATCACTGGCCAAAGGCAAGAGCTCCAGCCACCCATCAACCCAAGGTGCGTGTACACAGAGGCCTGAGAGGAACGGTGAGCAGACTGTGGTGCCGGGGCGTGATCACGCGGGGAAGAAGGGCAGGAGGAAGGAGCCGTGTGGAAGACGCCTGTGAAGTACCTTGAGGTCCCTCCGCTCCAGGTGCAGGAGCTCGGAGCCCCGGATGTCGTGTCGCGTGAAGATGTCCTTATACTCACAGAGACTGAGGTGCTCCAGCCAGGCAGCAACCTCCTCTGTCCCCCAGAGGTGAACTGTCGGAGACGGAAAAGCACGAGTGCAGTGAGTGCCCGGAGCCCAGCGGAGGCAGACAGCAGCCGGCGCCCAAGACACCCAGCCACGGCCCCGCGACAGCCCGGCAACCAGCGTCTGAGACTCCCGAGCAGTGGCAGCCCATGTCCCCAGCAGCCAGCACCCGCCACCCAGCCACAGGCAGCACCTCCAGCCACCAGCCTCCTGGGCACCTCTGAGTGTCAAGAGGACTTAAGGCCACCCTCCGCTAAGAGGACACCGTGGTGTAGCTGCAGCCAGCATCCTCTCATTCCAAGAAGCGCATCTCTGCTGGGCCACAGCGGGAAGGGACACATGCAGGATCGATTTCACACAATCAGAACCACCACTATTAACAGAAACCCAGTTTCTAGACAAACACGCAAAGAAACATCAAAACGAAGCTGGCCTGAGTGGCGGCAGACGCCACCCGACTCCAGGCTGAGGGCTGGCCAGAACCGGAAGGGCTGGACACCGCGCCGTGCTCAGGGCCGGCCTCTCACGGATGGAAAGCCACAATTACAGACCCAACGGGAAAGTGCCCTCGCGCCATTTCTACTGATTCCATCAGCCACGATCACAGGGCCTGGGCTCCTGGGTTAGGGCCCGTGGTCAGGGAGCAGTTAGGCACCAGCAGCCCAGGAAAGGGAGCAGTCCAGAGTGTCGTGTCTCAAGTTTGTCTTGTCACCTCTGCTTCTCCTCCTCCCACCTGGAAGCCTGAGGCGAGTTAGGCAGATTGGCTCAGTGGCCTGTCGCCCGGTGACAGTGGTCAGCACCCAGAGGGAACACAAGCGTTACAGACAGACAGGGGCAGCCTGTGACTGGAGGTGACAGCATAAGGACCCAGGAGGAAGAGCCACAGGGTCGAGGGAGAAAGCAGGGCCAGGTGGCTGGTGTGAGGGCAGCGACGAGCGAGAGAGAGCAGGTACCCGGGCCTCCCAGGCTGCTGTGAGCCTCTTTGTTCTTGCTGTTTTTCTCTTTTTTAAACTTGGTCACGAGGCGGAATTTACCACTGCGGCTGCGTTTAGAAAGATCCAACATCGCATTCTGCTGGAGAGAAAACACTGAGAATTAGAGCCACTTCTTCAGTCTGGTCTCGAACCTGTAAGAGTGGGGAGAGGTTTAGGAAGAAATGCTGTTTTGTGGGTTTGTTTTCTTGAGACAGGGTCTCGCTCTGTAGTTCAGGCCGGCCCTGAGCTCAGCCTCCAACTCACATCACAGCAATCCTCCTGCCTTTGCCTCCCGAGTGCTGGGATGACAGGCGTGAGCCACCACACCCAGCATTGTATGTGATTTCTGGGGATCAAACCCAGGACCTTGCACTTGCCAGGCAGACGCTGGAACCACTGAGCTAAATCCCAGGCCAGAAATGCTATTCTTAAATGCTTTATTCCCTCATTTGTTCTTGGATGTATCACTGATGTTAATGCCTTTCAACCAGGGTTTTAAAAGAGGTCATACTGTCTATTTTTAATTGTACTTTCTTTATACTTTCTTTATAACAGGTATGGAGATTCCTAAAATAAAGTGATTTAGCCAATGTCCTAATGTTAATTCGGCATTTTGCTTTCTTCCCTCGAGACACACTCCCCACATTGGGGTGGGGACAGACAGTGACAAGGGACACAGGCTATGCCTCTGGCAGCCAGGCAGCCCAGGGAACTCACTTTGCGGTATGTCCCTTACCCAAGAGATACTCACATAAAGCTTGAGCACAAAAGCCAGGAAAGAGAATACAAGTGAGTAAACTTAAAGATCAAAAGAATACTTACTGGTAAAAAGAGCCACTGGGTAATGACAGAATCTACGTGTACCTGATGTGAGCTGAACATACGTAACACAAAACTAGGCCGAGCCCAAAAGCCCCAAGGATGTAGAGCCAAGGCAGGCAGAGGGTGGCCTGCCAGGGACTCTGCCCAGGTCAGGGGCAGGAAACACAACAGAGGCGTCTACAACCCTGGTTCCGAAACCGTCGGGAAGGGGCCTAATTGCACGTCGACGCAGCTGCACACAAGGCGCAGAATGGCTACCTCTCGGCACGGGCCAGGTCTCAGAACGCCCCAGAATGAGGAGCGCACCAACAACCGCATTAGAACATGGTGACATCAAATAAAAATAACAGCAAGATAATTAGAGACGCTATATACTAGGAAGTAGAGACCTCAAAAGGACTCACTTAGATGCTTATTTGGCAGATTTATGACTGTTCACAGTAAGATTACATTTTCCAAATAAAGTGACCTTTTTCTCCATTGTGTATCTGTGTCGGTCAGGCTGGCCTTGAACTCACATGGCCTTCCTGCCTCTGCCTCCCATCTGCTAGGGTCACCGGCATACCACCTCATCTGGCTGTCGCTCCATTTGTATATTAAGACTGGTGGCCCTACCTGGGACGGCCCCCTACCCTCCAACCCTGCTGTGGCACACTTCCCAGCAACTGTGTCTCACCGTCAGACGGTGCCCAGTGAGCCCCCTAACTGCACAGACCACGCTAGGCACTCTGGCTAACTTCCTGTCCCCAGCACTGCGGAGAGGCTGGGCTGAGCCCAGCGGTGTGTACCGGATGCACTTACAACTTACAGTCGTTTACTGGGGATGGGACCCCATCTTAAGTAAAGGAACAGGCTGTGACTCATTCGATGGGATTTTTTAAAAGATTGTGTTTTCTTAGAACTTTTAATCTTTTTATGTCAAAATTTTCATTGCCTCATTTTGGCTGCGCTAGGGACTGAACACAGGACCTTCATGCTACGTTGTATCATCCCTTTTTTTAAGACAGGGACTCACTAAGTCATTAAGGCTTAGTGAGTACCCAGGCTGGGATCAATCTTGGAGTTGTCCTGCCTCAGCCTCTGGAATAGCTGATTACAAGTATGCGTCTCTGCACCTGCCTAAGTGTTTGTTTGTTTGTTTGTTTGTTTGAGACAGGGTCTCGCTTTGTGGTTCAGGCTGGCCCTGAGCTCAGCCTCAAACTCACATCATAGCAATCCTCCTGCCTCTGCCTCCCGAGTGCTGGGATGACAGGCGTGAGCCACCACCCCGGCACTGTGGTATGTGGTAGTGACGTTGCTGGGTGTGAGTCTCCACGCCCAGTATTATATGTGATTACGGGTCGAACTGCACCCTTGCACTTGCAAGACAGGTGCAGGAAACACTGAGTTAAATCCCGGGCCCTGCCTAAGTTTTTATCAGGCTGCGCACTATGGCTGGGCCCCATCTTCTTCCTGCCTGCGTCCACTTCTGAGCCTGTCCTTCCCAGGAGGGCACACAAGGGCTGAGACAGAAGCATTCTCCACCCCAAAGCTACCAGCGCCACACCAAACACGGGCACCAACACCAAGGGCCCCCATGTCTATGGGTCACACACGAGTCCCAGACCCACATACCTCCTCGTCGCCAGGCTCCACAGGCTGGCAGAGCCAGGGTGTGTCTGCCAGCTTCCTGAGCTGCCGGTCCATCTCGGTGAGGGCAGCCCCAAGCCGGTCCTTCTGGGGGGGATCCAGCTGCTGCTCCCACGAAGGAAAGAGATGCAGCTGCTGACTGCAGTCCGGCCCACGCCACCAGGTGGGAGCTCTGCTGAGTCCGGAGGCCGTGGCAGGGCGGCCCCAGCCTGCAGGGCCCATTGTGGGCTCCTCCTTCATGAGGGGCCAGGGCTGCCCTCCTACGCCCAACACGGCAATGCTGGGAGTGCCAAGGCAGCTGCTCTGACATTCGGGAGCAGCACGACATCGCGGTGAAGAATGCCAAGGGCGGCACCCAGTGAGGTCTTCAACGAAGCCCCTTTGTGTCCTTGTTTTACCCCAAGGAGGCCAGACGGGCTGTCACCCCTCTCGGCCTCTGCAACTCACAGCACCCTCCAGGGCGACTGCAGCCCACTCTGCAGGGCCACAGGGGACATCAGAGAGCTCACACGACTGAGGCAGAGGCATCTCTGTCCATCCAAGGACACAGACAACCGGCTGAGGTGCCACCACAGAGCATGACACTAGCCCCCTGGCAGAGCCCGTAACCCTGGAGGCCCCTCCCTCAGACACGCTGTCCTCCACATCCAGCACCCCGGACAGTCACTGCCTCACATCAGCTTACCAGGGCCATCTTCCCAGCCAGCAGCAGCTCCGTCTCGCTGCGCAGGGCTCTGACGTTGTTCACCATCTCCTGGACGAAGCTGCAGTTCAGCCCCTAAGAGAAACCAAAACGCACATCCGTGTGGAGACCGAGGCTGCACAAGCAGGGGAGCCACACCTGAGAAAAGACCAGCTACCTCTGCAGTCCTGGGCTTGCCATACACTCGGTCCATGGCCTTCGAGCTGGCGTTGACAGCATGGGCGAGTTCCTGTTCCATGTCTCGGTGGGACTGAGCTATTTCCCGGATGCTAAAGGGAAAGCACAGCGCAGGCACGTCAGGACAAGGGGGGCGCTCCTCTCCAGACAGCACTCAAGGCCAGCCCAGCAGGCTAGGATGGGACTCAGCCCCAGCCGCAGCCACTGGCACAAGGCGGCCCACAGTCTCTTCCCTTCCAACAGTGAGTGGAAAGCTTGAAAGGCAAATCTGAGGAGAACGCCGGCCTTTCCAGCGAGGGAAGTGCACAGGATGAGGCCAATGGGGCGGCATCCTGCAGGGTGCAGAGTGCCCACTCCGCCTTCCTGGACTGGGCCCTGCTCTGCGGGATGGCTGTCTGGGTTTTTGTGTGCCAATGAAGCAGCCGCGTGAGGAGGACCGGAGGCGCACCTGGGATAGGACAATAGGGCGGGGCAGGGGGCAGAGGGGCAACTGGTCTGACTAGAGAAGCAGTCCGCTAAACAGGGCAAGCAAGTGACTTCCCAGACCACCTAGGCCTGCAAGGGACAAGGCTGGAGGACATGGGCAGGTACCAGCCACCAATGTGGGGGAGGAAGGACAGCGAGACATCCGTGCGGGAGGCCACCAGCAGCAGCGGTGCTAACTATGGAGAAGGCAGCAGGGGCAGGTGTGTAGCCAGCGTGGATAACGAGGGATGTCCGCGGGGCACAGTGCAACGCCCTGCCCACTGAGGGCACTGTGCAGGGAGCTGGGCCAGGAGCACCTGCACCCCCCATAGGAAAGCAGGAGCCTGGGAAGGGCACACAGAGCACCAGGGACAGGCCCGAGGACCCACTGCAAGGCCAGAGACAGGAAGAGGAAGCCTACAGAGGCAGGGAAGGGCCGCACCGGGCACAGCGTGGCCTGGAGAGCAGTGTGAGTGGGCTGCACAGCTCGGACCCCCGGGCCTGGGTCACGTGGACAGCGTGGAACACTGCACCAGGGCCACAGTGCACCCGGGAGCCAGGTGTCAAAGGCAGGCAGAGCACAGACCTGTGCAGCCTCCCTTCCTGCCGCCTGGAGCACGGCACACAGTCCTCTGGGATGCAGCAGTCGGGGCTGGGGTCTGAGGGGCCTGCAGCCCAGCAGGGTGCAGCTCCCACATCCAGGCTCCACCCTCACGTGATGCCCGCAGGCGCGGAGCCCACCTGTGGATGAGGACTCCCGCCGCCTGACCGAAGCGGTCCATCTGCGTGGCCTCTTCCTCAGAAAGCATCTCCGGGTGCAGCGAGAAGGACGCCGGGCGGGGCAGCTCACACTTCTGCTTGTCCTCCCAGGACTTGAGCGTGTTCTCAAAGGCCTGGTTTGAGAGCCCAGAATTATACCTCCCACCGTGCTGGGCAGGGCAGCAGCCCTTCGCCTGGGGGGGCCTCAAAACCACTACGGGGCTAGCTGAACCCTAATGACAGGCCCCGGAACAAAGCTGAAGTGGCCTGGCACCTTCATGAGCACACAGTGAGCCCAGCCGCGGCCTTGATGGAGCTGCTGTCTGGGTTTGTGAGTCAAGGTCTCACTACATAGTTCAGGATGGTCTCGAACTCACACCTATGCTCCTTCCTCAACCTCCCAGGTACTGAGATTACAGGCATGCATCGTCACGTCCAGCAGGGCAGCCACTCTTACCCTGTCTCTGGTCAGCGTCTGTGCGCGGTTCTTGTGGACAATGCGGATGTACCCTGGCGGCTGGATCCAGGCCTCTCCATCCACCTGCACAGGTACGCCCTCGTCGCCCAGGATGGAGATCTTCACCGTGCGACACTGCGCAGACACCACAGCTATAAGCTGTGAGCCAAGCCGCAGCCTCTGGGGCTGCACAGAACCGCGGGGCTTCCTATGCCCTTACACCTCTGGAGGAAGGCTGTGCCCACGGCCAAGGACAGCTGCCAGCCCTGCCTTGGTTAGTGTGGGAGACCTCGGCAATGCAAATGGGTATCAGCACCCACAGTCCTGTCAGACGCCAACACGAAGTCTAACAAGTGGATGAATTCTTATTTCTTTTTTTTTTTTCTTGAGATAGGGTCTTGCTTTGTAGTTCAGGTTGGCCCTAAACTCACTATGTAGCCCAGGCCAGCCTCGAACTCTCGGCCATCCTCCTGCCTCTGCCTCCCAAGTGCTGGGATTACAGGCATGAGCCACCATGGCCAGCTCCTGTTTCTCTTTTCAACAAAAATATCACCAAAACCATAAAAACGTGATCTTCAAGCAGTATACTGCTAGAGCCAGGCACACACAGGGAGAGACCAGCCAATCCCAGCACAATCCTAGCCCTTCCCTGCTCCCCAGTACAGAACCACACCCCCTCATCAGAGACCCGGCTCTGCCCTACTCGCTGCCCAGTGGTCCCTCAAGGTACACAGCATCCACAGGATATGAGTTTTAATGGTGCTCCTTTTGGGAGTTCAACTGTCAAGGACAGCCACGGGAAGGGCCCAGCCCAGGACAGGGGCCTGTCCAGAGCCTGAGCACAACTGCCCCCTCCGCTGGCCAGGCCACCTGAGGGCCCCGCCAGCCTGGAGGACCAGGGTCAGTACCTGGGCGATCCGGTGATGCTGCAGCCTAATCACGCGGGACACAGCCATCTGCATGCTGCCAAACACAGCGACCACCTCCAGAATCTTATCATCAAATGACGGAGCTGCGAAAGTCTAAAAGGGCAGATGTGAGCTGGTCCCGCCTCCTCACGGATCTGATACCCTGCACGGTCCTTCCCTGCAGGCAGGGCCACACGTGCAGGCACGTCCCACACCTATGCCACTTTCTGGCTGGCAGGCCTCGCAAATGACTCAATTCCTACCCCTTCCGTTCCCTACCTGTCGGGATGGACAGTACATATGTGCCTCAAGGGGCCATGAAAGGAATGAGCGCGCGGCCCTGGGGGTGGAGGGGTCGGCAAGCGGCGCGCACGCCTGCAGCAAGCGCTGCTACAGCGCAGCTCTGCTGGGGCTAGGCCCCCTAGAGCTCAGCAGATGCCAAACTTCTTTCCTGGCTTCAGCAGATCCTGCAGTCCGGCCCTGCCGCCCTCCTGTTCGCCTCCGCACACCCGTCAGCCGCTGTAGTCAGGGACCTTCCTTCCTTGGAGGCCCCTGTGTCCCCTGGCCCTGGCCCCACCAAGTCTCTCGACCCGACATCGAAGCTCAGCACCACTGCTCTGGGTGATGAGCCCAGCTAAGGCCCTGTCTGTGCCCACAGCCAGCACCAGGGTGGTGCTTAATGCAGCCAGTCACAAGACAGCACCGCCCCACCTCTACCCAGTACGTACATCATCTTCCTTGGTGCCCCCCCAGAAGTTGGTCCCTCCGGCATAGCTGGGAATGTTGAGGACAGCGATTCCCTGGAGACTAGGGAGGGGGATCGGGCGCCCGTCACACTGAGCAGCAGAAATGCGGCAGAGAGAAGAGAACACCGGCGTGAGCACCTTCTTTCCGCGTGGGCGGCAGGCCACAGCTGACACCGACACCAGAGGCACCTACATGTAGGAGCCTCCGCGCTCACCTCGAGCAGGACCTTCTGCTCCAGGTTCTTGTAGGTTCTGTGCAGCAGCTCTTTGGTGCCCAGGACTCCATACCACATCATGTTCTTGGTCCGACTCCTGGGGACAGAAGCGAGGCCTTGAGGAGGACGTGGGCTTCCTTCTCAGCTGCAGAGTCGCTGCAGGCCCAGTCACCAACCAGGTGGCCTCAGCGGGCCTGGACAGGACACAGCCCTAATCGCCAAGATGCCCAGACATATCCAGCAAGATTCTGCTCCCACGGACCATGTGGAAAATGCAGAAAAATCACCTTTGAATCCCAACTCGTCTGTGTAGCCTCCACATGGACGAGTAACAAGAGACGGTGGGCGGCTTGTCAGCAAACACAGCCTTTGCCACCAATGGTGCTGGCACAGTGACTTCTTAGCATTCATTTTGTTGTTTTTAGTCTTTGTGTTGTTTTTTGAGACCGTGTTTTGCTATGTCACCCAGGCTGGCCTGGAACTCACAGCAATCCTCCTGCCTCAGCCTCACTAGTGCTAGGATCACAGACATATACCACCACTCTTGGCTATTTGCACAATTTTATATTACACGCTTCTACCACAGGCTTGACACCCATCCCAGAGGACCACGGTGATTGGTTTCCTCATGTCCTATTTGCCAGACCTGACCTCCCACCCAGGTATCTTCCTGCTTTCACCCGGGTTACTTCTACAATTAGGTCGCCCAGGCTCCATCTTGTCCTCTACCCCTAAAGACTCAGAAACCACCTGCTACCCACCGGGAGAAGCCACAAGGGCACACCAGACACGGGCCCCGGGCAGGAGACACCCACCTGCATTTCTCAGGGTGCTCGTCCCGCTTGTTGTTGAAGTCCAGTGAGATCTTCGCGTCCAGGCCGATGCCAAAGTAGTTATTCATGACACACTTTTCCGTGTAGTACTCCCTGCAAGTGGGATTAGGAAACCAGTTACCACAGCCCAGTGTGCCAAGTCTCCTTCGGTCTTCTGCCTCATTTTCATTTCTCCCCTTGAGCGAAACTGATGTCTGTTTCTGGATAATTTTAGGGCTGTGTTATTTTTGCAGTGCTCACGTTGGAACTCAGGGCCCACAGCCACATTCTGTTGTGGTTTGGGCAACAGCTGTTCTGAGATATCCTGTGTGGCCTTTTATAACTGGCTCTTTTCCCACGTTTTCAAAGTTCGTCTAAATTGCAGCACCAATCCAAACATTATCTGCTCCACTGTATGGATATGCCACATTTTTAACCATTCATCTGCTGCTGCCCTGAGCAGTCTCATGTGGACACAGGTCCTTGGATCTCTCAGAGATGGCTGTGGCAGCACTGCTGGGTCACACAGCAACTCTGGTTTCCTGTTCTGGGAAACTGCTGGCCTTTGTATTGGCAGCTGTGCCAGCAGTGCCAACACACATATTTAGGGCACATACACCCACACATCTCAACTCCAGAACTCAAAGCACTTCCACACACCCCCAGACCTATGAGGCAATCTCCAAGTTAAAAGGAGAGTGATTGAAAACAGCCATCCCAGCCCCAGGACCACACACCTCCCTTCCCAGGCATCTGCCCACCCACGCCCACCTCAGCACCAGCCTCAGCCCCATCAACACAGGCGCACCGACTCCACAGCTACACGGTTACAGCAGGCTCCCCCCAGGACAGGTGAGCAGGGAGCACCTGGTCTTCTGCTCCAGGGTACGGCACGCAGAGCTTGCCCATCCCCCAGAGACAACCCCACAGAACCCAGCCGTGGTGGAGGAGCCTGGGAATGGGCTGGGACCACAGTTCCGATACACTCTGCTTGAGGAGTCTGTAGCCCAGCTGAGAACCAGCACCACAGGGAAGTCTGATGAAATATCTAATTCAAGTGCCAACAGCCAGCTGAGAGCAAAGGTCTTGACCAACGTTGTTTTCTAAGTTGAAGACCATGTGACTGATAGTATTTATAGGTCGTGGGAAAAAGGAGAACTAACCCAGAAAAAAAGGACAAGGAACCAGGAAGGAGGGGAACTGGGAACAGGGAGGCTGGCAGCTGCAGGGAGGGAGAGGCGGAGTCCCGGCCGAGGCGGAGCCGTGGTACCCACGGCAGCGTGGGAGGCAGAGACACAGCTGTGCTCCCGGGGTGAAGAGGGCAGGCCTAGCCATGGACAGTGACCCCAGGAGAGGGGGGTTTGGAGGCTCCAAGGAGCTGCAGCTTCGGGCCTGTACCCCACAGCTCCACCAGGAGGAAAGCAGAGGCCGGGCCTAGGAGCAGGCTGCTGCGTGAGCTACTCAGCCAGAGCTGAAATCTAGGTTTTTTTTTAGGTTTTTTTTTTTTTTTTTGAGACAGGGTCTCGCTTTTGTGGTTCAGGCTGGCCCTGAGCTCAGCCTCAAACTCACATCACAATCCTCCTGCCTCTGCCTCCCGAGTGCTGGGATTACAGGCGTGAGCCACCACGCCCGGCACTGTGGTATGTGGTACTGGTTGCGGCTGGGTGTGGGGTCTCTACACCCAGTATTGTTATGTGGTTACCGGGGAATCGAACCCGGGCCCTTGCGCTTGCAAGACAGGCGCCGGAACCACTGAGCTAACTCCCCGGCCCCCAGAGCTGAAATCTAGCAGGCGCTCTGCCCTCAGTGTGAGGGGCTCCCGGGAACTACACAGGCCTCCACGGGCCCCGCCACGCCGGAGGCTGCCATGCAGAACCTGCATCAGCCTGCAGGAAAACAAACAGGGACTCTCATTTCTTTAGTCTGCAATGGTCTCTACACACAAGGCCCACTAAGTGGTTCCACAAATACCCTCCTCACAGCCTGAGAAACTGTGGAGGAAGGCAGCCTCGTCCTCACTGGGTGGCGGCTCAGGCTTCTCCCTGAAAGCACAAAGGACAGACAGCGTCTCCCTGGGGGCTGCATGCTGTGGGGACAATCCCACAGCCAACTTGTCAGCTTGGGATCCAGGAGTCTGTGTTACCGAGGACATAGGGCAGACTTGGGGAGGAGTGAAGCTTCCATATGGGAGCGCACAGCTGGGGTGACCCCGTGGACAAGCACGAGCCTCCAGGGGGGCCTGGCAGGAGCACGCAGGTGGGGCCACTGCAGGGCGAAGCAAAGACCCTGCCTGGCCCCGCCTGCCCTCCGCCCTCCTGCAGCTGGCCTGAGGCAATGGCTATCTCACTCCTCCGACTGAGCTTCAGCACCAAGACTCCCTCAGTGGCTGACTCCGACTGCAAAGGGACCAGCGGGATGACAGCGTGCTGGTCGCACAGCTCACCCTCAAGTCCGTCTCCTCTGACAGAACAGCCCCAGCACACTCTCGTACTCACAAGTTTTCTGGCTCAGCACTGAAGGGGTCGGCATTAATCAGCAGGCGGCTGATGACTGGGCCACCAGGCAAGGAGCCAGACATCCCAGCTCGGACACCTGCAGGAGACAAGGAGGCACCATGCAACAGCTGCAGACACGTCCTGCAGACATTTTCATCAAACAGTTCCACATCAGCAAGCAAGCAAGACCCAGCTTTAACAATCAGCACATCACCCCAGCACCCTGTATTTATGACATGTTGGGCGGCAGAACCCCACACCTGAGAGACACCTGAAAACTTCCTAGGCTACCTGAGCGTTTACCTGTCAGCAGTCACACAAACGCTGAAGCTCTCTAGGAGAGTGACACTGTTGTGGCCATGCCAAGCCGGTACGCAGGGAAGCGACAGGCCTGGCCACTGCCAGTGAGCGCACGAGAGCCCCACCCCACCCGCACTGGCCCGCAGACGGATGTGGGGCGGGGGCCGCGGCACGCACTTGGGTACAGGATCTTGGTGTTCAGTGCCGGCAGGCCATCCCGGGGTCCCGTCTGAGGAGGAAGAGAGGCGGAGCTTCCCACAGACAGCGGCCCTTTGCTCATCAGCTTTTCACAAGGAGAGCGGGATGCTGTGAAACAGGACGAAGCCCTCAGACCGTGCACACAGTATGCTGAAGTCCTGAGGGCCGGATCGAAATGGCCAGGTGGAGACTGTGGGCAGAGGGAAGACTGCAGACGGCTGTGCGCGGGAGGGGAAGTCCTGGGCGAGCGTGGGAGGGATGAGGGCTTGCCCGACACCCTAAGGCCTGGGTGCACCTGGAGGGCAGCAGGGACAGCAGATGGCACCTCGGGGAAGGGGGGCTGACCACATCAACCAGTCTGGGTGCGGAAGGCACGGCCCACGCAGAGGCCACCCCTGAGTTCCCCTGCCCAGCTCTGAGCACATCCCTTAGCTGCCAGACCAAGCTAGCTGTGCTCCCAGAGGGACCCGGTCCCTGTGTGAGCACACTGAGGATGTTCAGCGTCCCCTGGACAAATCACACACACCTTGGGTGACACACACTCAAGCCACGAGCTCCGACACAGCCAAGATGCAAAGCTACTACAGGGAGACTCCCAAAGCGGGTCACAAGCTGCTCACACGCCACAAAACTGAAGCCCGACCCTTACACCTGTACCTTTGCGGTGGCTCCTCCCCTTGGGGGCCCCACAGCCCTCGCTGTGGGCCGGCGGCGGGCACAGCTTCTCGTCCTTCCTCGGGTCCCTCTTCTCCTCTGACACAGCGAGGCCCAGCACAAAGCCCTCCTGCTCCTGGGTCTGGGCGTTCTGCTCATCCACCGCTGGCAGGGAGGGGCACCGCAGCTGAGCCCTGGCTGGCGGCCAGTGCACCCCCAGCCCCGCCCCCCGATGCTCGGCCCGAGCTCCACCACAGCCCACCTTCCCCCGAGCCCTCAGAGCTGACACACCGGGAGGAGCCCAGACCCAGGGGACCCCAGGGAGCCAGGCGACGGCAGACACGTGCGTGCCGGGGGCCTGGGCATGCTGGTGCCAGGGGGAGGCCGGAAGCACAGGGCTCATCCCGCTTAGGGTGCAGCGAGGGGAGGGTGTGAGGTGGCTCTGAGGGCGAGTGGGCTGAGGCGCCCCACCTGCCGCTCAGGCCAAGTGCGGGTCCCAGGGTCCACTACCTTTCTCTGTGTGCTCTATGATCTGGCGGATCGCTTTCTTCAGGCTGTTGGCTCGAAGCATGAGCTGTTCGCGCGGCCGGAAGATCTGCGGCCGGGCGGGGCATGCTGAGCCCACCAGGCGGTCCCCGGCAGAGCCGCAGACGCTGCCTGCCCCGTCACCGTCCTCAACCTCCTCAGCGATGGTAGGGGGCGGGTTGGGCAGAGAGGACGAGGCCTGGGACTCATCGTCCAGGGTCTTGAGCAGCGAGTCCAGCTTCTCCTTCAGGACACAGCACTTCCTGGCCATGGCCTCCGACTCTTCCGAGCTCTCGGTTGCCTTCTCATAGGCCTTGCCCACTCGGGCCACAAAGTCCTTCACCGTCTCGCAGAGCACCCTGGGGGGACGGAATGGGCAGGGCTGGAACCACGGGCCCCTGCACAAGGCGCGCCTCCCCAAGGCCGACACTCACTTGGCTGAGGAGATCACCACAGAGTGCTGGTCTGAGGTCAGGATCTTAGAGAGGTGGGCTGCAACCGAGTCTTCATAGAAGAGGATCTGCTGCACCTGCAGGCACCGCACAAGGGCAAGTGACCGAGGCGCGCCTGCGACTTTGTGCACGGCCCGAGTCGAAAGACTCCTCTCACTGGCCTGCCCGCGGGCTGCAAGGCAGAGGAGAGGCGACTCCCCAACCGTCCCCGCCCACTCAGCCAAAGCCTGGCTCACTTTAGAGGTTCACATGAGCCCCGCCCCCTCACACGGGGACCCGCCCCTCATACAGGGCTCCGCAAGGATGTGACCGTTCCTGGCCTGCTCACTACTGGTCCAAGTGAGCACTCTGAGCTTTGCACATACTCTTCTCTCAGGAAAAAAAAAAGGCCATACCAGGCTTGCTGGTGAAGCCATGCCACGGCAGCCTGGGCACTTGAGCCCATAGCCCTGTCTGCCAACCACTACCCTTGCCCCTGTGGCTGCCAGACCCTCCAGGCCGAGTCTGGCTTCACTCAGCCAGCAGCTAGTTGGGCTCAGAAGAGCACAGCTTTGGCCAGCACTGCACCAGTGCAGGTCATCACTGGGAGGGAGGCAGGAAGACGAGGTCTGTTCTTTCAGGAATGTGGAGCTGAACCACAATGTCACGACCACTGACCGAATAGACCATACCAGGCTCAGCAAAAGGGCATTAAAGTCAGAGGTGGGGCTGCCAGGAACCAGGCAGCCAAGCAGGGAGACACTAGCATGAACTGTGTGGAGGAGGCGGGGGAGATGCGGATGGGCGCTGAGAAGCAGGAAGTCACCAGGAAGGTCACTAGGACACACCTTCCCCATGCCCTGGTGATAACCTGGGAAAGCAATAGCCAGTTGGGTCACGAAGCCAATGGTGAGCATACGCCCACCTGTGTCCCTGCAGAGCGATCAGACTCCTCAGCATGGCCATGAACAGGAGCCAGGCTAAGGCCACATGAGAGAGTCAAGGGGCAGGCCCAGCATGCCTGAGGCCCCAGGTTCCATTCCCCACATGGCACATCAAGCACCACCGGCCGCAGTACCTCGGAGTCCTCGCCAAAGTCTTCCGTGACGGTGCAGGAGGAGGCCTGCCGAGTCAGCTTTGTCTCGTACGCCATGACGCTCCACCTACATGGACAGTCAGCTCAGCCAGGCTCGTGCCCCAGGTGGTCACTGGTCCCAGCACCTGCTCTGACTTCACTCATCTCCCTGTTCCACTCCACCTCTGTTACTTGGCTCTTGAATTTGCCTGAGAACCAAGGTTTCTTCTCCAGCACAGGGGAAACACTACAGGTGAGGGGCCAGGAAGCCAGCAGAGGCTCCTCAGTGACAGCTGTCCGGGAGGAAAGCTGCCGCTGTTGCTAGGAAAGACGGCCACTTGGCCTATACCAGGCCCGCCATCCTCCCTACTGAGGTGGTGTCCCACTGTCCAGGGGTGATAACAGCCTTCTCACCAACACCAAAGGGCCACAGTGTGTGGGCAGTAGGATGCTATCACAGCACAGAAGGGAAGCACCTACTCGAGGAAGCCCTGGAGAAACAACTACCCAAAGTGTCTCCTTCTGAGAACAGACACAAGTTAATGGGACCACTCAAGTGTACACCAGGAACACTTTGCCAACAGCCTGGGCCAAGACAGGTAAAGACTGGAGCCCCATCTCTGCCGCCCAGTAAGTGCGGCCTACTACAAAGCCCTCTTCTGACCATTCCAGAGTACGCTTCTTAACCTGTGCTTTCTGATCTTTTTAATAATCTGACTAAAATCCAAAAACTATCAAAAGGGGAATATATGAATATATGTTTAGGTCTAACTTTTACAATGCCAGCAAAAGCCTGGTCCCGCAGCTGCCCCACATGTCACGACCCCTACACACCCCGACAGTCCCACTCACCTGTCCAGCATCTTCGTGCTGGCCCTCTCCAGCTTTGCCAAGATCTGGGGGAGCTGGGTGTCATCGTCACAGGCCGCACCCCAGCCAAGCACACGGGCCAGGTCGTTCCCCGTGCCCAGGGGCAGCACGCCCAGCTGACACTAACAGAAAACAGTGGGGAAGACGCGCACTCGAACACGGGAGAACAGGACGGCTCCACCCTACCGCCCACCAGTGGCCTGTAGTGATGGCCCAAGTTATACGACAGAGACCGGTCCGGAAGTGTGCGGCCTGCACTTCCTGGCAGACCCCAGTGGAGGGGACAGATGTCTCTGCGACACAGCATGCAGCCAAGGTTACAAGTTCCTCATCTGCAAAGCCCGCCTCTTAGCTCCTCCCCATCTTGACGACCGGCCCTCCCGGACCCCCAGGTGCCAGGTGTCCCGGCCCTTCTTTCCCTCTTCCACTTTAGGCAGCACACAACCAAGGGACACTCTGTGACTGCCCACCTGCTCGTGCACTCCAGCATCTAAATGGCCAGGGCCAGATCTTCTTCTAGAGTCCTCACTAGTATCACCCCATGCCTTTTCACACACTCTGATGGCTTCTAAGTCTTATCAAAATAAACAGAGGACCATCCACTGAGTAGGCAACCAGGCCCAATACGCACCTTCTACCTGAACTGCCCACAGTCGGACCCCGCACCTGGTGACCCCCAGATCCCCAACCCGAGCATGCCAGGCCTATGCTCATGGTCTCTGACATGGGGCTGCCCAAGCTCTCTAGCAGTCAAAGCTGACAACAGTGACCAGCCAGGGCGCAGCTGTGGGGACACAAGTCCCATACCTACAGCTTGGCAGAGCCGCCACCCCCTCCCTGCCAGCCTGTGGGGAAGCAGCATGACAAGGACAGTAAGGAGGCAGGAGCAAGTACTCAAGGGTTTCTCCTCGGAAAAGAGGGGCTGGGGCTCGGCAGAGGCTTTGAGGAGCTCATGGAAAAGAAGCCAATAACACGCCAAAGGTTTGGGGACCTTCCAGGTGCCAAGGGGCCACACTGAGAAGTGGCCAGTCGGAGCTCAGGGCATAGAAAGGCTCTGAGGGAAGAGGAAGCAGACAAACGGAAGGCCAGATCAGGGGTCTACTGAGCTCCGCCCATGAGGGGCTGGGGAGGGGCGCTCGGGGGAGGGTGGACAGTGGGGCTGTGAACAGGCAGCAGCGCGGCCACATACACATGGCCGGGACGGGAGGAGGCAGCGGGACGGCACCCGCACCGCACACGGGGAAGGAGGGAACGCAAATCCAGAGCAACTGAGACGTCCACTCAGCCACAGGGAGGGACTGTCCTCAGCCTCCACAGAAAGGCCCCTGGGTCGGGGACGACTCTGGGCTGGCTGTCTCCCTGAGCCAGGACGTCCAGGACATCCCTGGGGCAGACATGGCAGCAAAGCCCGTCATGAAGCTTCCTCAGAAGATGCTGTGGAGGAGGCCCGGGACGCTCTGCCGAAGGAGCCGTTAGACGCAATGCTACCAGGCACGGGGGCCAGGGAGGCAGGGAAAAGGGGAGGAGCCCGTTACCCACAAATCAACAAAACTATATGGACTATTTGATGGTCCAAAAAAAGGAAATAAAGCTTATGTATAGGACTGCAGGGAGCGCAGGGAATGGGAAAAAATGAGAATCAAGATGTGTCATGTATTGGTACAAACCGTCAATGCTGATTGTAATCGTAATGTATATATAAAAATGTACCTATAAAATCAATTTCTTAAAAAACTGCATGGATTGCTCCAGTGCCACCACTAGTCGGTGCTGTCTCTCTTCCCTCATCTCGAGCCTGGCGTGGCAGAGGCGACACAGTCATCATATGCCTGTGAGTGAGACAGCACAGGACCCAGCTCACTGAGTCCACTCTCCAGGCAGGCTCAGCCGCTTCAGCAAGAAGGGGCCTCGCAATGGCCCGAGGCATGGAGAACGTATTCCGCAATGTGAGACCGGGGTGTGTGTGTGTGTGCGCGCGCGTGCGTGCGCATGTGTGTGTGTGTGTGTGTGTGTGTCTGTGCGTGTGTGTGCGTGCGTGCGTGTGTGTGCGTGTGTGTGTGTGCGTGCGTGTGTGTGTCTGTGCGTCTGTGCATGTGTGTCTGTGTCTGTGTGTGTGTCTGTGTCTATGTCTGTGTCTGTGTGTGTGTCTGTGTGTGTGTCTGTGTGTGTCTGTGTCTGTCTGTGTGTGTGTGACATAAACAGCAGGAGACAGTGAGGAGCAGCACCTGGTCATGTGGGTCACGGCCAGGTGTCTCAAAGGACACATGTCCAAAGAGTGAAGAAAGAAACAAAAAGTGCACTAATGACAAATGACAATGGGGAAACAAAATCTGCAATGACAGACAAGTTAATCCTAGAATCATCAATTTTTTAAAGTTAAACTGAATATTACAAAAAAGAAAACTAGAGAAAAACATGAAAACATAACTCATCTAACACCTTACTGTCATCTGAGATAATGCCTCTCTGACTTAACAATAATTAAAAAGATAAAAATAAGACTTATTGGCTTAGTTGGTCAAACCTGAAATGCTGAGCCCCATGGTCGCAGAGGGCACATGGCCGGCACAACCCTGTGTGCGGCCCAATGCAGCAGAGTCTAACCATGGGGCCCCTGGCAAAGCCAAGAATGAGAAGTGTCCCTGCACCACCTGAGCCCCAGGTCGGTCACCGGGACGCCGCGGAGGATGGCTGAAGTGTGGTGCAAGGTGCCCAGGCACCTAGAGCGAGTGCGGGGCAAACGCGAATCTGCCATCTGGACACCAGTCTGAGCCAGTTACAGAGGGGTCACAAGGGAGAAGGGTGGCTGGGAGCAGAAACCCAGTGAATGTACAACCTGAAAATCTATTTTTGTCTTAATACACAAAACTGGATCTGACGAGCCACCCTGAGATTTGAGGAGCTGAAGTACTTTCCTTCCCTCCTCCCAGCCAGAGGTGCCACTAAGCGTGGGCACATCACCGACTGGCGAAGAACCAGGCAGGGAGGACAGAAGCCCCAGACCTTGGGCCCTGGCGCCTGAGGCGGCTCCCCTGACGGATCGAACTTCCCGAGCACCAGCCATATAGGAACCCAGGTCTCCTAAGACGCTATGGGCTTCTGTTCTGCCCCCTTCCTGCCCTCTGGTCACAAATTCCACACCGTCCAGGACCTCTGTGGGCCAGTCAGGGCTGGAACCCAGAGCCACGAGACCCTCCACGCCAGCCCGCGCCTGCTCTCCAGGTACCTGCTTGTGGAGGTTGAGGCTATCGATTTCAGAGAGGACCCAGCCAACACTACCGTCCCCGCCACAAACCAGAATCCGGAAGGTGTCAAACTTCTGGAATAACCGCAGGCTGCAGAGAGAAGACCGTCAGTGAGACAACTCTCAGTTCAGGGAGACTGCTCCTGTGTGGTGGCCCAGATCCCCCTGCCATGACTGTCCCCTCCGTGCCCTGTGCTGCCAAGCACCATCAGCCACGCACTCGACCCAGGCCAGCGGTCAGGTGTCCACCTCACACTTCGTTTTGTCTTCCACACACACATCCCCTTCCTGTCCCGACAGTTACACCACAGGTGAGGTGACCCTGTAAGTCTTCTCTGTCTCCTTCCTGGGCTCCTGCTGACCCGATCACTCTGCCCCTGTGCCAGGCCCTGACCCGGCACCGTCTGCCTTTCACTCATCCCTCCTCCTCTTGCCTGGCCTCGTCCACATTTTGGCTTCAGTAATGGCACCAGTGCCGACAACCCTGACTCGACAGCCCCACACACCTGCACCCGGTCACCAAGACACCCAACCGGAGTCCCATGGTGTCCCCAGCAAGACACGTCCCTCCCTGAGGAGCACCACCCAGACTCAGGCTGCCACCCAGCCTCCCTCATGCTCTCCCTCTGCCCTCACTGCACCAGGCCTGGCCCAGCACCCACCCCGAGCACGTGGGCAGAAATGGGCCGGGAGCACAGTGTGCTGGCCAGCTCTACTGGACAAAAACAGGCATGACAGAGGCTGGCCTGACTCACACGCCATTCCTGGGCTGCCAAAAACTCCGTGTCACTGCCCTGAAGCTACCCTGCCTGTCCGCATGTGTCCAGCCCCTGGGGTCTTGCAGACCCTGCCCTGGCAAAGGGGCCCCAGCAAGTGCTCGAAGAGCAGCAGGTAGGAGTGCCAAGCTGCTGGCCTCAGGCTGAACAGGGCCACATCCTGGGCAGCAGGTGTCGAGGGATGCCGTATGTGCCCCCTGAGGACACTGGCTTCCCAAAGGCCCTTGCTCTCCAGAGGGCAGTGGCTGGTGGAGCCAGGATTTGGGAAGGAGAAGTGGCAGGTCCAGGTGCTGCCTGGACCAGGGTGTGTCAGGAGGCT
>PVIR01017335.1:0-35095 GCA_004026965.1 Petromus typicus | reverse complement strand
ATTACCAGTTGTTTTCCATTCTTTGGAACTCCAGTTTTCTAGAATATGCAGGGAAAATATTGGAAACTTCCAAATGCTTATCAAATTTCAGGACCAAGCAACTCTTCCACCAGCACTTTCTTCTCTTTCGTGGTTTTCGATGTGTGCCTTATCATTTTCTAGATTTAACCCTCCAAGTTGACTCGATGCAGATGGGATGAAACATTTCTGGTTCTGGCAGTGCTCCTGTCTCCTCTTCCTGGTGAGGTGCCTTCCTTTATGTAAAGAGCACAAGTATTTGGAAACAGGATAAAAAATTCTGCCATCATTGTCTTTAGCACAGTCAAAAATCTTGGTTTTTCTCCTTCTTTGTCCAACATGGACATCTTTCCAATCTGGCCCTGCATGTGAAATGAAAGATACATTCTGGGTGACATCTGGCCCTATTACAGAGAGAACAAATTTACATCTAGCCAATTATAGATGCCACACAAAAGAATAGGATCTTCCTTAGGCAATTTTTTTTTGTCACTCTCTAATGTGGTTTCTATTGCACATTATTTTTCACAATTGTAATTTATTTTGGCCTTCTCTACTATGAAAAGATCAACTGTCATGGTATACTTTTTTTTTTAACAGTAGCACATGAGGAAAAAAGCTCAAGGAGGTTAAACTGCAGTGTAACTTGGAACAAAAAACAAATCTATTTTACTCTTCCTATACATTGCAAATAATTTGTTTCAGAACAATAATTGTTCTGAATATATTGTTCAACAATAATTGTAATCTTGTTTCACAACAAGAATAATCTGTTTCTACTTTGTACAGATTTGAAATTGATTCAGTTAATTGTCACTATCCTGATATCACCTGATAATTTTTCTGGCTGTGTATTCACAGATATTGTCAATTTACTTGCAGATTGGTCAGGGAGTTTGTGGTGCAGCAGCTGACTTGGTCAAGAGCAATCATTTAGGCAGAGAACATAATGCCTTCTAACATTAATGGCTTTGCAAAGAATGTGTGCCTCTCCTTTCTGAGTAGTTTAGGAGTTTTACTTGCAACTCCTAGACCTGTGTGTCATTGAATTTATGGCCAATTGCAGGTACAGGCTAAAGGGTCAATAACTATCTTGGATGCTCAAGGGAAATGATTTTTTGGATCTTAGTTTTAGAAAGTAATTCAAGTTAGAGCTCTCTAGGAAGTCATGGACACTTATCCTAAACACAAGGTAGTTCAGTCTATGAATTTTATCTTTTGATTAGTCTTTACAAATTAAACTAACAATTTCCCTATCATTGTGTAAACAAAACAATAAATTATGTTTTTATATGTCAGAGTCAGCATTAAATAGAGCTTTGCCCTCTTCGGCTTTTTTTTTTTTTTTTTAAGGTTTTTTGAGACAGGGTCTCACTTTGTGGTTCAGGCTGGCCCTGAGCTCAGCCTCCAACTCACATCACAGCAATCCTCCTGCCTCTGCCTCCTGAGTGCTGGGATTACAGGCGTGAGCCACCACGCCTGGCACTGGTATGTGGTACTGGTTGCCGCTGGGGTCTCCACGCCCAGTATTGTTATGTGGTTACCGGGGATTGAACTCAGGTCCTTGCGCTTGCAAAACAGGCGCCGGAACCACTGAGCTATATCCCCGGCCCCCTGCCCTCTTAGGCTTTTAACTAACACTTCTTTTTTAAAGATGACAAATTCCTAATGATGTTACTGGCTTCATTCTAAGTCAATGAATCTACTATAAGGTTGGGTAAAATTTCAGTGTGTTTCTTCCAGATTTCCTCAATATTTGCCTCAAAACTATACAATTTGCTTTCTGTGAGACTCAACAATAAAATTTCATTTCTAAGGTGAAACACCATCTATAAAAAGGGTTAATCGCTTTAATATTTTTTCAAATGATAAATTAGAATATCTTGTTAAATATACTGTTATCTTCATGATATTCATGTCCATTATTTTATAAATATACAAAAAACATAACTCTCTCTTGATAAGCGAGTGATGTCCTTTTTTTCTTAATATTGTTTGGGGAAAGTACAATACACATTTGTTTATAGCAACTGATTTGAGAATTTTGTACACTCAAGTAAGCTCAGTTTCTGGGTGACCTCACCTGTTAAAATGGAATTTAGATGCATCGTTCAGGGCTAAATTTAAGTATCCTATGGAGGAGGACATTTAACTTTCCTCTGCATTTTATTTAAACTACCTGATCAGCTTTGTGACTTTCTGTCCTTGAACCTTTTCAGCTGCTGTCTCTGCTGTGAGAATCTGATTCAGAATGATGCCTTGTGCTGTAATGGCAAATTGAGACATGTCTGCATGCTGATATCTGAACTGTACATTATTTTGCAAAAGAAAATTTGAACTTTAAAGCCTGATCTGGTAAGCCAGCATTTAACACTTTTAATATGTATCAAGGGAGTCTAGAAATTCTACAGAACAGCAGGATTTAGATTCAGACGTACAAGGATTTATCAGTCAGTTCACAGTTGATTTTTTCTGAAAATGATTTTTGAGAACAGAGATGAGAATAATCCTGAAATTGAAGCTATTAACTAAATCAGAATTTAGCACCGAGGGGATTGTCAATTACCTTTTAGTCATACCTTTTGGATAATTGCAGAGAAAATAGATCACCTGTGTTCCCCCATATGCTCATGGTTCCCTAGCTCAGAAGTGATGCCATTCTTTCTGAGCAAGTACGGGCTTCGTACCAATTAACTGCCTAGCAATCCTTTTAGGATCTAGAAGACAAAGATCTTGTTTGAAACTTCACCTGAGGATTATAGTTATGGTGCCCTGGAACCTGGGCACTCTGATCACACTGACTAGTTTCTGCAAAGTGTGTTAGGATGATATATGTCAAATTCTTTACTACATATAATGTAGCACAAAGAGACAAAGATCAATTGTTATAATTTGATAGCCCTGTGGTTAATATTTAATTTCAGCCATTTAGGGAAGCATGGAAGCCACCTGCTTGGTCTATAGCCCATAAGCTATTAGCGACCTGGACTTGTCCCAAGATTTGGGCTGCATGGTATACAGAGCAGCAAAACTTCTCTCCCCACTTCTAAGCTAAGATGTGCTGCCCCAGGACTCACAGCGCTGTGTTCTCCACTTGTTCACTGGCTGATTTATCTTCCAGTTACATAACATTTTCTTTTTAAAATAAACTTTTAATTTTTTTTATGCTTCTCATTTCTCTGATGAGATTTTTGGTTCTGTCATCATCCCCTCTGAATCTATTTCCATATTTCTAACAGCTGTTTTAAAGCCTTTGTTTGCTATACAAACAGCAGGACTTGTATAGTGTGAGTTCTTTGCTCCACATTCCCTTTCTCTTAGATGCGGGTTGAATGTTCTTGCTTTTCTGTGTGGTTAGTGTTATTTAACCATACATGGGACACAATTGCAGCCTTGTACAGATTTTGTTTCTTTCCAGGAAGGTGCTGAATTCCACTGCACAGTCAAACTGTTGAATAAACATTGTGATCTCTTGATAATTCACTGCTGGCTGGTTAAGTGTGAAATTCTCTTGGTTTTCTCTTTGTTTTGAGGGTTCTAGGTTTTACTATTGGCCTTATCTTTTTATTGAAGTCTTTATTGGTACATTACATATACACATCATGATCACACTCCACAATGAGAATTTGTGCCAGTATATGATGCAACTTAATTCTCATTTTTTCCCATAGCCCTACCCACCCTTCCACCCCCAGCTCCTACATACATAAACTTTGTTTTCTTTCTTTTTTGTTATAATCTCATTCTTTTTCCCCCTTCACTCTATTTTACTTTGAGTATTTTCTGTTTCACTATATATATTATACAATTCTAGAACTCCTTTTCATCTTTATTTTCTCATACCAGAGAAAAGATGCAATATTTACATATCTGTGACCCATTTGTTTCACTTATGAGGATATCCTCAAGGTATATCCATTTAAATATAAATGATTCAAATTTATCATTTTTTTATGGCAGAGTAAGACTCCATTCTGTACAAGAACCACAGCTTTTTTATCCAGTCTCCAGTTGATGGACATTTGGGTTGTTTCCAAGATGTAGCAATCACAAATTGAGCTGGTATAAACATGGGTGCACATATGTCACTGTGATGTGAGTCTTTTAATTCTTGTGTGTATATACCTAACAGAGCAATGGCCAGGTCAAATGGAACCTCCAATCCTAGCTTTTTGAGGAATCTCCAAACTGATCTCCACAGGAGTTGTACGAGTCTACAGTTCCAATAATGGAGAAGGGTTCCTTCTTCTCCACAGCCTTGCCCAAATTTGTTGCTGGCTAATTCTGAAATGGCAGCCATTCTTTGTGGAGTGAGATGAAATCTCAATGTTGTTTTCATCTGCATCTCTGAAATGACTAATGATGTTGAGCATTTCCTCATATACTTCTTAGCTGCTCTTACTTCTTCCTCTGAAAAGTATCTGTTCATTTCAGATGGCCATTTCTGAATTGGGTCTTTAAATTTGGGTGGGCTGATTTTTTGAGCTCTTTATATATTCTAGATAATAACCCTTTGTCTGAGGAACAGCTGTAAAGATTTTTTCCCATATTGTTGGATGCCTTTTTTCTCTGTTGGTGGTTTTCTTTGCTGTGCAGAAGCTTTTTAAAAGAATGAGGTCCCATTTGCTGATTTCTCCTGCCAATTCCTGTGCTATAGAGGTTTTATTCAAGAAGTCTTTCCCTAAGCCAGTGTCTTTGAGAGTTTTACCTACCTGTTTTGCAGCAGATTCAGAGTGGCTGTCTTAATACTTAGGTCTCTTATCCACTTGGATTTTAGCTTGACAAATGGTGAAAGAACTAGGTCTAGCATTAGTGTTTGGCATGTTAAAGCCCAGTTTTTCCAGCACCATTTGTTAAAGAGGCTATCTTTCCTCCATTGAGGATTTTTGGCTCCTTTATCAAAGATGAGGTGGCTCAGTGTGTCTGAAGTAGTTGCTGGATCTTCTCATCCACTCCATTGATCCTCAGGTCTGAGGATCATACTTTTCCAGTATGGCCTTATTTTTAAAGTATTGTCTTTTTGGTCTTTCATGAAAAGTGTTTATTGAGCTCCTTTAAAAGTGTTGTTTATTGAGCTCCTTTAAAAGGGTTGGACTAAAAACCGAATTGTGTATCATCAGAACTGGGTGGGTTATGAAATATGTTTCAGAAGGCCACTGTTTTCTTCTGGATTCTGAGTTATTCTTTTTTTTTTTTTTTCAATTTTTTGAGACAGGGTCTCACTATGTATCCCAGGCTGGCCTCAAACTCATAGCAATCCTCCTGACTCTGCCTCCTGAATGCTGGGATTATGGGAATGAGCCACCATGCCCTGCATTGCAGTAGGTGGTACTGAAGATTAAACTTGGGACCTCATGCTTGCCAGGCAAACTCTGGAACCACTGAGCTAAATCCTTGGCCTGCTGGGTGATTTTATACAGAAGTAGTTCAATAGTTAGACAACTTTCAAAGACATTTTATACAAATTTTATTCTCCATAAGTGTATTTTCTTTCCTGGGAGTTTTCCGATGGCCTAAAGGACTTCTCCTTGGCCTACCACCACTACTGCTGTCTAGTTGAAACTGTGAAAAACCTGGCAGGACCCTCAGGTGGTTCTTGTCTGTTTTGCTTCATTTTCTCCAAGTAATAAATTCTGTCTGGTATATTATCCTCTCTCTTTGGAATTTCCTGCAGTATACTCAAAATTTCCTTTTCACTATTTTGCTTACAGTGTACATTAATTATCAGTGGGAGAGTTAGTACGAGAAAAGCACTGCCAGAAGAGAAATGCAAATTTGTAAAAATTAGAGTACACTTTAGATGCTCTTTTGTAAAAAGATAATATAATAGTCACATATTTTTTCTTTTCTTTTTAGAAATTGTATTAAGTAACATTGATTACATGCTTTATGCTAGAAAGGGTATGTGACACTTTAAGTTTAGTGAATTATGTTTAAAAATTATCATTTTTTATTAGAAAGAAAAATATAAAACTCCTCCATAGACTGAACTACTTCACTGATGAGTAACACATAGCTGCTGTTTTACACTTACTTTTCTAATGTGCTGCATTAATTTTAAAGTGAGCTCAAGACCGTGTGATATTCTACATGCAAATTCTTCAGTGTGTCTTTGAGATAAGAGACTCTTTATCAAAATTTTTATTAATTCATGCTTCCAGTAATAATGATTACATTTATCACGACACATATCTTATTTTTTTTGTTCTCTTCCCCTCCCTTCTCATGTAAGCAAAACATTTGGCTTCAAAGTAATAGTAATTCCTTAATGTTATCCTTATTCAGTGATCAATTTTCCCCAACTTTCTCTGTTCTTATAATTGTTTTCTTCCACATTTCATTTTAATGCATGGCTATATTTTTTAGTCTTCCTAGGCTTTGGTTTCTGGGGAAAATGAAAACTTTTAAATAGGAATTTAGCTCCTGTTTCTCAATGTCAATCTTGCTAAAAGTCACCAACAGTACCCAAACTACAACCTGACCACTAGGCTGCCTTGAAATTTCCTCTTCCAGCTAAATTACTCTGCTGTCCTCTATCTCAGGCTTCTTCAGAACCTCAGAACATGAGCAAAATGTAAACACATCTTCTGTCAGATCATAATTCACATCGCCTAAAGTCCAACTGCCAATGGAATCTTTACTCCCCACTGAAACTCCGTGAGCCTGGCTTTTACTGTCTGCATCTTTATTAGCATTGTGGTCGAGTGACTTCTGGTCATAATCTCCCATATAGTTCAACTCGCAGCATTCCACCTGGCACCTCCAAATCTTTTCAACTTCCTCCAGCAAAACAATTCCAAAAGGCTTCTAAATCACATGGTTAGATATATTCACAGCAATGACCCCACTTCTCTGATGCTTCTCCCTAGGAATTATTTATTCAAGTCATTTTCTTGTCTGCGTTCTTCAGTCCTACCTTCCAAATTTTACTATACATCTTATGGGATCATGAGTACACTCCCCTGTCCTGACATGCCTTGATAGCAAGGCCAAATGGGATAAATTTTTGGCAGGATATTTCCTAGAAGTTATCATGTGCTCTCTTCTTCATTAAAACAGGAGAGCCACACTATCTAATCACTTCAGTGTTTGTGAAATTCAGGTAAGAGTGCAGGATTTCTTTCATCTCCTTGGCACAGGTGGTGACTCATTTGTACCATGTGCCACCTACTGCAGACTTTTCTCAGCAGCACCCTACACAACTGCAATGCCTTTGCAAGTCAATATGCCTAAAGGAAATAATTTTGGGGTGAAATCTTCAAATTCATGATAATCTGGACCATAAATTTAAAAATACAATACGAAGTAGTTTAATATAATTTAGCAGTGTGGTTATATTTCTTGATTTTTAGTCTTTTCTGCTAATTATGAGAAATTCTGTATTCTCTTAATAACAGAAATAAAATTATTGCAGCAAAAGTAGAAAACACAAATTATTAGATTATCCTTAATTTTCATCTTCACAGCTTTATCTGACTTGAAAATCTAGAAGTTGAACTGAGTCTCAGTGTTATTCTGAGTTTATTCCTCATTTTTATCTCTGAATGATGATGTGTGAAAAATGAGTGTTTGTGAAGTAGTCTTCCTTCCCTAGAGCACTGATATCTTTCATTTGATTTTTAACATTTCTCAGTGCAGTTCCATACAGTATTTACATGTCTTGTATGTACTCTGGTGGAAGCACATGGCTCCTGTATCCCAGATGATGGTTTCTGGGGCAGTTTGGTAGACTGCCTTTGGGTCTTAGAAGTGCAGAGAGTGGCCCATAACCATGTGGAACTGTTTGTCTTGTTGCGCATGGTTGAGTAATCTCAACCCTGTGAGAACTAAAGGCAAAAGAATCCAAGGTTTGAACCAGTTTGGCTAAAGGAAAATTGGGAACTTAGTAAGATCCTGTTCTGAAAAACCAAATTATAATAATGATAATGATTGAGCATATAGCTCAATTTAAACACCCTGAATTCAATTCCTAGTCCCATGAGAAAATAACAACAATAACCAAACTCTACTGATTTCACTCTGGAGTTATACAACCTACAGTCATTTGCAAAAGGCGAAGTAAACTCAATTTAGTCGATTAAAAACAAAACAAAACAAAGAAACCCTGGAGTTTTGAAATTTTCTTTCTTTTTTTTTAAATCTTTATTGATACATTACATATACGCATCATGATTGCACTCCATAATGGGAATTCGTACAAGTATAAGACACAACTTAATTCTCATTTTTTTCCCCATAGCCCTACCCACCCTACCGCCCCCCCATATACATAAAATTTGTTTCCTTACTTTCTTGTTACAATCTCATCATTTTTCCCCCTTCACTCTATTTTACATTGAGCATTTTTTATTTCACAATATATAACATACAATTCTAGAACTCATTTACATCTTTATTTTCTCATACCAGAGAAAAGATGTGATATATACCTATCTGTGACCTATTTATTTCACTTACAAGGATATCCTCAAGGTATGTCCATTTAAGTAGAAATGATTCAAACTTATCATTTTTTATGGCAGAGTAATACTCCATTCTGTAGAAGAACCACAGCTTTTTTATCCAGTCCCCAGTTGATGGACACTTGGGTTGTTTCCAAGATGTAGCAATCACAAATTGGGCTGCTATAAACATGGGTGCACATATGTCACTGTGATATGAGTCTTTTAATTCTTTTGTGTATATACCTAGCAGGGCAATGGCCAGGTCAAATGGAACCTCCAATCCTAGCTTTTTGAGGAATCTCCAACCTGATCTCCACAGGGGTTGTATGAGTCCACAGTCCCACCAACAGTGGAGAAGGGTTCCTTCTTCTCCACAGCCTCGCCAACATTTGCTTGGTACATGGTGAAAGAGTTAGATGTAGTTTTAGTCTTTGGCAAGTTAAAGCACAGTTTCACCATTTGTTAAAGAGGCTATCTTTCCTCCATTGAGGATTTTTGGCTCGTTTGTCAAAGATGAGGTGGCTCAGTGTATCTGGAGTAGTTTCTGGATCTTCAAGTCTACTCCATTGATCCCCGGGTCTGTTACTTTGCCAGTACCATTCCAATTTTAGCCACATAGCTGGTTACAAGGTCAACGTTCAAAAATCAGTAGTCTTTGTTTACACAAACAGTAGACACACTGAGATAGAAATAGGGGAGTCAGTCCCTTTCACAATAGCACCCCCAAAAATAAAATACCTAGGAATCAATCTAACAAAGGAGGTGAAAGACCTCTACTCTCAAAACTATAGCACTCTGAGAAAGGAGATAGAAGATGATATCAAAAAATGGAAAGACATACCTTGCTCCTGGGTAGGAAGAACCAATATTATCAAAATAGCTATACTCCCAAAACTACTCTACACATTCAACGCAATCCCGATTGAAATCCCAAAGGCATATTTCACAGATATGGAGAAAAAAAATCCAAACTTTCATCTGGAACCACAAAAGATCTAGAATAGCCAAAGCAATTCTAAGCAGCAGGGACATGGTGGGGGGTATTACAACTCCAAACCTGAAACTATACTATAAAGCCACTGTGATAACAATGATAGTTACACATGAGCATAGATATGAGCCTTTTCCTTCCTTTGTTTAATGAGGTTGGCTAAGGGCCTATCAATTTTGTTTACCCTCTCAAAGAACCAGCTTTTCGATTCACTGATGTTTTGAAACATTCTCTTGGTTTCTGTTGCATTAATTTCTGCCCTGATCCATATAATTTCTTGCCTAGTGTGAGCTTTGGGTTTGTTTTGCTCCTCTCTTTCTAGTCACTTGGGGCTCAGCATTAAATTTTTTATTTGAGCTTGCTCCGTTTTCTGGATGTAGGCTTTCACTGTTATGAATTTTCCTCATAGAATTGCTTTCATTGTGTCCCATAAATTTCTATATGTTATACTGGGGTTATCATTTAGTTGTAAGAACTGCTCAGTTTCTTTGTAATTTCTTCTGTGACCCATTGGTTGGTCAGCAGAATGTTGTTCAGTTTCCATGTGTTTGTGAAGATCCTGGGCTTTCCTTTGGTGTTCAGCTCCAATTTCGGGGCACTATGGTCTGACAGTATACAAGGGATAACTTCAATCCCTTTATATTTGCTTAAACCTGTTCTATGAATGAGCACATGGTCTATTTTGGAGAATGATCCATGAGCAGCTGAGAAGAAGGTAAATTCTGACTTTGTGGGGTGAAATACTCTGTAGGCATCTATTAAGTCCATTTGCTGAAGACTCTGGTTGAGCTCAAGGATTTGCTTATTGACTTTTTGTCCAGTCAATCTGTCTCTTTGTGACAGTGGGGTATTGAGGTCCCCTATTATTATTGTATTGGAGTTTATCTGGTTTTTCAGGTGCGTTAATATTTGTTTTATATAGTTGGGTGCATTAGAATTTGGAGCGTAGATATTTAAGATTGTGATTTCTGCCTCTTGGATTTTTCCCTGAACTAAAAGATAGTTATCATCTTTATCTCTCTTTATCAGTTTTGGCTTGAAGTCTATTCTGTCTGCAAATAAAATCATCACTCCTGCTTTCTTGCTGTTTCCAGTCGCATGGAGTATTGTTTTCAATCCCTTTACTTTTAGGCCATGGTTTTCTTTCTGAATTAGATATATTTCTTGTAATATAGCAGATTGTAGGATCTTGCTTTTTGATCCACTCTGCTAGTCTATATCTCTTAATTGGCATGTTGAGTCCATTGACGTTAATGCTTATGACTGATATAGGTCAATTGAGTGCTGCCATGTGTTCCTGTTCTTGGCTGTGTTATTCTACTTCTGCCCTTTCCCCATCAGTTTCTTATTTGGTCCCATGGCTTGATTCTGTTAAGCCTCAGGGATTTGTAACTTTCCTTATTTTTCTTCAACATATTCTTTAAAAATTTTTGGAGCACACTGTTCATATTTGTGAAGTTTTTCAGGTGTTCTTTGTCATGGAAGTATCTTATTTCCCCATCAATTTTGAAGGATATTTTGCAGGATACATTAGTGTGGGTTGGAAGTTGTTTTCCTTTAGTGCTTGGAAGACTTCACTCCAGGTTCTTCTTGTTTGGAGTGCTTGAGTTGAGAAGTCTGCTGTGATCCTTTTGGGCTTCCCTTGGAATGTAACTGTTTTCTTTTCTCTGGCTGCTTTCAGTATTTCATTCTTTTTTTTTTTCTTGATATCTGAGACTTTTATGACTATATGCCTAGGTGTAGATTTTTTCATGTCACGGGCCTGTGACATTCTGTATGCTTCCTATATTTATATGTCCAATTCTTTATCTTTTTCTGTGAAGTTTCCTGCCTTTATCTCTGTGAATAGCTTTTTGATGTCTTTAACATTGTCTCCTGCTTCCTCAGTGACTCCAAGCAATCTTATGTTATTCTTCTTTGAATCATCTAGGAGCTGTTGGATTGACTTTTCATTATCGCTTGCTTTTTTCCATAGATTATTCCTTTCCAGTTCATTGGTTGAGATCCTGTCTTCTAGGTCTGAAATTCGATCTTCTGCCAAATTCATTCTGTTGTGCAATCTTTCATTTTCTTTCTTAATTTCCTGGACTTCCGCTTGTAGGTGTTTAAAAGGTAACTTTACTTTTGCTATCTTGGATTCTACCAACTGCATGATTTCCTCTTTAGCTTTATTAATCATCATGTTGACAGTGTCCAATATCTCTTCTTTCATCTCAGAGATCAGTTTTGATTTCCATTTTACTAGATCTGCTTTGGTTACCATTTCTAGGGACCCTGGAGACTGGGCTTTGAACTTCTCTATTTCCTTTCCCCCTGTGTTACCTTGAGGTGAGGATCTTTGTATATGAGATTTTAAGTGTTTCCTCATCTCTGACCAGCCCTGTTTTCTTGGGCTGCTTGGTGCAAGTCACTTTCCTCCTAATAATTAGGAACCTTAAAATAGCAGTGTTTCCTGGGTTGTTCTTTGCAGTCTGTATTGGGACCTAAAGAAAAACCCCTAGTTCTGGCACACCATATGAGGCACTCAATCAATACAGTCAACACACCTTCTCCCATTTGCTTTAGAGGAAGGATGGCTCTGGCTCCTGTACTGCTATAATGGCTCTGCCTGAAGTTCCAATCGGCCTGCCTGCTCACCAATACAGAGTTTCTGGGCTCACTTGTGCAGTCGGCCTGGCGGCCAGTAGGCTGTAGGCCCTGTGAAACTTCAATGGTAGGGACTGATTTTCCAACAGGCCCATCTACTCACCAGTATAAGGTGACTGGATGTGCTTCTTCAGTTGATGTGGAGAAAGTCTGACTATGGCCTGTAAACTCAGTCCCTGGGCGCTCTTCTGTCGTGGGCCTTGAGACCAGCAAGGTCCAACCCTGGTGCGTATTTGATGGCGCACTGTTTCCAATCGCTGTTTCCAATGCCACCCATTGTTAAACTTAGTCTCTGGGCTGTCTTCCGGTCGATTTTTAAAATTTTGAATAGAATTTCAGTGAAATTTTCTATAAACCCATGAACCTCGCTTATTTATTTACTTATTGAGACAGGATCTCACTTTTGTTATTCAGGGTGGCCCTCAGCTAAGTCTTGAACTCACAGCAATCTTCATGCCTCTGCCTCCTATGTGCTGGGATTACATTTGTGAGCCACCACAGCCAGCATTGTGGTATGTGGTACTGATTGCTGGTGGGAGTGCATCTCCATGCCCAGCATTGTGGTATATGTTTACCAGGGACTGAACCCAGGCCCTTGAACTTGCAAGGCAGTGGATGGAACCACTGAGCTAAATCCCCAGCCCACCTTGTTTAAATTTTGTTGTTTTACTTATTGCAGATATCTCAGTGTCTTAGTAATGGACACAGATCTCTGCTTACCTTTGCTATTTAGCCTTCCATGCTCTGGAAAATGTACATGTTTGCTGCCACCCAAGGTGTCTTGAGTGTTAGTACTAGTGACAAACTTTTCATGTTTTGTGTTTTTAAGTGTTGGTTTCCACACTGATCTTTATCTTTCATTTTGTTGGTTTATACTTATAAGCTACTCACTGGCTCCTGACCTGGATTACCTCATACTATTTTGCTATGAAGGTGACCTTCCTAAAGATGGTTTTGTACTGATCAACCCGAGGGAGACTTATAGGCATCTCCTCTCTCATAATACAGTGGAAATAAGATTCACCATAGTATTGTTGGAACTTTAGGGGACAAAATCAGTCTCTTTAGAGGAAAGAAAATCTTAGGGGCCAAAACAAAGCTCCATGTACAACAGGAAATCTAAGCAATAGGTTCCAGAAACATGTATTCATGCAACTCATTGTTAGCTGATGAGTGATCAGTGTGAAAAGAATGAAGATAAAAGAAGTAACTGAACAGACATTTCCCTTCAGATTTGTTTGCTTAATGAAAATCCTTTCTAATCATAATAGAAGCTAGAATGCTTCCAGGAGAACCGTCCACCCACTTTCTCAACCCATAATTCGAGGAGGTCAGTGTTTCTCTCTGGCTTTGAAAGTGAATCTGAGACCCAGGCTCGGTCAGTTTAAGAAGAAAACACGTGTAAGGACTTTGATTCAAAGTGAACTCCATGACCTTGGTCAGGCCAACGAGAGACCCTTGCGTCTTTGCATAACAATATATATTTTTTAAATTGGTAGCTGATAGGCTTTTTAGTACTTTATGGGGAAAGCCTAATACAGAACATAGAGCAAAAAGGAAAAAAGGAAGGAAGGAAATAAAAGGGATGATGAGATGCGGAGGGAGGAATCTAGGTGAAATCCTTTAACTCTCTGGCACTAGATGATTAAATGTAAAATTTATTCCTTTAGTTTAACTAACATGCTACTAAGTATTCTGTTTCACCTCAGGATGCAGAGGACTGCTGTGAGTTCGAGGCTACTCTGGGATACATAGTGAAGTCAAGACCAGCCTGAACTACAAAGTGAGACCCTGTCTCAGAAAAACTAAACAAACAAACAAACAAAAAAGAATTGTGTTTTATTCACTGTTTTTTCCACCAAGTGAATGACAGACTGATGTGCTGTGACAGAATTAGGAATAATGAACATCTATCAGAAACAATCAGTGAACCAGGAACAGAAAGACTGAGTTCATCAATGAAAGAATAAAAAGGGAAGGGTCAGGTCCAGAAAGATTAGAGAAATGATTTTTTTGTGTGTGTGACATAAAATCAACCAGTAGTGTTAAAAATGTCACAACGTAGGCTCAGATTAGAAATTTTTCAAAGTACTAGAAAATGACCCTATTTACTATGAATGAGGACAGTGTTGACATGAATAAAATAAGGGAGTAGGCACAATGTGATTGTGGAGCTAATAGTTCTTTCTAGGTAGGGTTGGCATGTCCCAAAAGCATAGCTTGAAATCAAATTTGTGGTGAAAAATATCTTACCATAGACAAAATATAAATTTAGGGTGTGAAAACAGAATAGAAGGAAGAGGCCAAAATAAAAATGTTTTACCACATAGTGCATAGGAAGGGTCAAATTATCCTTTAGTCCCAGAGATCTATAACTAACCACATTTTTAGGGGACCACAGGAAATTTTAATTTCATTTAAAATGAGAAAAACAAACATAGGTTGAAAACTTATTTTAATATTTTTGTTTTCATCCCACATAGCCATGTATGTCATTTTATCACTATCTTCTCAGTCTATATGCTATAATTCTTTTGTATATTGTGTATTTCTTGATGTATGTTCTCTAAATATTTCCTTTTTTTAGAGGGAGAGACCCACAAAAACAATGAAAGTTGTAGTGCCTCCCTCCCTTGGTACAGTGACAGACTGACTGATGGCACTCTGGTCATTTACAAACCCCTTTTCTGTGTTAGAAGGACTGCAAGCTCAGAGCATTCATTTCTCATAGTCTCTCGTGGTCAGGAGTGACTTGTACTCAGTTCCAGTTAAAGGGAGTAAAAAAAAAAAGCTCACTACATAGTATACATGGAAAAGTGTCTTAAGAGGAAAAAACAGTTTGTTTTGCTTATTTAGGAAAATGTATGAATCACGCTAAGCATTCAGTAAATGACAGGAAACAGCAGCACACATTGTGCAACAAAGAAGGTCACTATACTTAGAATAAATGGTTGATGCTAATATTAATTTCCCACTTTCTGCTTATTCCTTGTATTTCACAAATGTTGACTGGCAAGAAAAATCAGTGTTTTCAGTTAAACATTTCTAATGATAAAATTTCTAGAACCTGCAGAGAGTTGTCGTGGTAGCTGTTCACACTGCAAGTGACCGAGAAACTGCAGGTCCCTTAAAGGGAGGGACCTCATGGCAAGGACTCATGTCATTTGGAATCTCTTTCCCAATAATTAATTTCCAACTATGTGCTAATGAACATCAGTGCAATTCAAATTCCTCCTCTATTCTTAAAATCCCAGGCTCCAGTTATTTTTTTCTGCTTTGTACTATTATGGCTTCCTGCCAATTTTTTCACCTATGGTCTATGGAAATAATCCATATAGACTTAACATAGTGCAGCAAAAGAAAGGAGAGAAGGAACTCTCTTCAAATATTATTTATAATTTTTAAAGGTTATATAACTAGTGATATTGTAGTTACTTAAATACATAAGCATATATAAGAATTCAAATGTTCTTTTTAATGAGCTTGGTAAAAATCAGAACATTTTTGGCTTTGAGTTATTTCTCATAAGCTATGCTATTAATAGTAAATCATAATGGATTCATTTGCTTGTTTCATTTTTAATTTTTATTTGTTTATTTTTGAGACAGGTTTCACTTTGTAGTTCAGATTGGCCTGGAACTCACTATTGTAGCCCAGGCTGGCCTCGAACTTACAGCAACCCTCCTGCCTCAGTCTCCTGAGTAGGCATTGTGGTATGTGATTACCAGGGATTGAACTTGGGACCTTGTGCTTGCCAGGCAGACACTGGAACCACTGAACTAAATCCCCAGCCCCATTATGCTAATTTCAAAATGAATGTATAAATGCATTGTTTCATTTTCTTAATTTTGATTTAGGTAATAGTCCATGTTGATAGAAATACTCTAGATAAGCTAAAGTTCTTTGAAGTCTCTCATGATTTCAAAGTAAACCTAGAGATGAGAGTCTAAAATATGAAAGATTTGCTGGTCACCCAGAGCTTATGACTTGCTCAGAGATTTAGGAAACAGAACAGAGGACCGACGAAACCTGTGCTGGAGCTACTACAAGCTCCTGTACTACAGAAGAGTTGCTTCAGACAGAAAGCCTACTGGCTTTCTTTTCAGTGACAATATTTTATAGAAGTCAAAATGTTCTACCTTTGGGGATGTTGAGTGTGAATGTTTACAAAATGTGTTTTCCTCAACAAAACATGCCTTCTCTTCACAAAGTTACGTGCTATTTTTTAGCTGCTTCTATTAATGAGAGATCAAAATGGACATGTCTGCGTACGTGCCAGTCCTGTGCTCTTTTGAATGTTTGTTTTAAAGCGTAAAGTTCCTGAGCTTCCTCTTCAATTTATTCTTACGTTTCTGTACTTTTGTTTACTTGTTTTTCCCTCTAAGCTGCAAGTTCAAAAGGTAAAATGTAGCATGGTTTATTTCTAAGCCTGACACTAAGAAAACCTAACTGTGTGATATGAGCCTAGCATTTACTAGGTTCTCCTCATCCATTAATTCATTTAACCTCCTACAAACATTGTGACACAAACATTATGATTGTTCTTGTTACAGATGAGAAAACCAAAGAATGTAGACACTCAGTAAACAACTGCAGCTACTCAGCTAACAAATGAGAAAATTTTGATTCAAACAAGCTGGCTCTGGAGCGACCTGGCTGAAAAAATAATGAGGAACTTTCAGACTTCACAGCCACTTATTCTGTTCTCCTAAGAAAACAACCAAAGCAAAAGGTACAGTGACAGAAGAGTAATTAATTGAATTGGTTACTTATGATTGTGAGCCTTTGAAATTCATACACTGGAAGTCATTTAAATACATTAATATCCAAAGAAGACAGGTTTAGAAGGAGCACACCAGCGCTCACGAGGGCACACTTTCTGCTGATTTAAGCCTCCACACTGTCTTGTACATTTCAAGAACACTTTACAAGCCTAAGTAGTATAAAATCTGGAATTTCACCTGTAGAGTTGTCATAATTATTTTTAACTCTCCAAATTGTGTGCTAGGTTGTTAAATGTGAGAAGCCGTGACTTCACACATGAGAGATGCTGATATAATTAGTTTAAAAAAGTTTATGCCCAGGGAAGTGAGGAGTGTGAGAAATGCGGGGGGTTGGGCACGACTGCAGGCCAGTGTGAAAACCTCCACGTGGAGGTCCAGGGGGTTCAGGAACGCGTCACTGATCTGACACTTCTCTTCAGGCAGGACTAGCTCTGGCGCTGCCTGGACACTGCTCTGCTGCAGTGCAGAGGTGTAGCCTTTTCACCATCCTGGAAATCAACAACGGGTAGGATCCTCTCGCTCACAAGACGAGGCTCGCTCTCTCTCTTAGCTTCATTGGTTCATCAGCTTCACAGTTAACTTGGGAGATTGCACATCAGAATCTTCATTAATCTGTTCTGTTCTTCTCTTCACAACTTTCATTAGATGAATAGATTGGACTGAATTGTGAGCTACTGTTTCATCCCTCAGGAACCTCATGGCAAATGCCACGAGCTGACCAGATGGCTGTAATGCCCCAGCATTTCCCTGTGACGTCCTCAGGGTATAGCTCTTCAGAAAGCAGGGTCTGTGGGCTAAAGGGGTGTGAGCAAAAGTAAGGCATGGAGTCATGACTTTGGAAGGTCATGTGCTTGGGATGCTCCATTTTGCCATGTGCAGATTTTTATTTGAGTAAAATCAGAGCTCTTAATGTATTCTCTCACATATTTTCCTTTGCAGTTGGGGCCTTTGAGATAAAAAATAATTCAAAAATATGTAGGGCGAGGGAAACAAAAACAGAAAAAAAAACAACCCACAGAAGAGAAAGCAGTCCAATTTGATGACAAAGCTCAGACAGTAACACACAGGGTAGGACTCGCCTCTAAGGTGGTTCCTAAGTTGCACCCGCACTTAGTCAAGGAGCTTGTTATGGCAAACAGCACTGCTATCTTATTATGGTGTAGATGTGAAGAAAACAGTTAAATTGATAGCCATAAGCACAAATGTGAACATTTCTGCTTCTATGTTGAGATGTGTCACTTCATTAATAATTTTCCAGTATTATTGACATCCCATTAGCCGAATTTTTAAGGAAACTGTTAATAGCTTCAGATACAAGATTTGCTTCTATTTCCAGGACAAGTCTGTAAGTTTCTAATTTCAAATGTTTTCTTTCCTATATTTAAAATATCCATGAGGTTTCCAGCAAGAGACAAGAATTACAGTGAGATTGTCATTGTCTAACTCTTTCATTTTTCTCTATTTTCAGATGGAAGCAACAACTCTAAATGCATTAATGACTCATTCTACATGTTTTTCTAAGCCAACCTATCAATTTAAAATTCTCTTTTATAACACTCAAAATTATTATCATGAATTTTATGTTATGGAGAAAGATAATTATCCCTGAATACATTTAAAATTGTCCTTGAATTTGTGTCCCTGAAATGTAGCTGCTATGCTTTTAAACTGTTCTCTGTTATAAACACATTTTATTAAAATATCTATCTGAAAGCAGCACAGAAATTAACCCTTCCATTGTGAAATGCAAATTTATTTCTCAATACAATTTGTCCTTTAAAAGTATTGCTCGTTCTTAAAAGGACACCTTTTCTCTCACAAATTTGTAGTAAATTATTGTCAGGAGTTTACAATATTTGCCTCAAACTAGAAAGAGTTTCTTAAAAGTTCCTGCAGAATTGACCAGAGCTGTCTCTCGAGCAAGAAGGTCTCCAAAATGTCTGTTCTGAAAATGAGCTGAAGCCTGAAGTGTCTTGTCTAGAATCGGCATGGCCGAAGAACCGCCAGAGGCGTGAACCTTGAAGAGAGGAAGGCTGGGGAGCAGATGGCCATTCTAATAAGCCTAACTGGGGGCATCTGGCCAGGGCCCTTGTATGTGGTGGACGCAGCCCAAGCTGAGAGCACGGGTCATGCTGTGCAAAGGATCCCAGAGCCTGCACATGGTGTGTGTGTGTGTGTGTGTGTGTGTGTGTGTGTGTGGGTGGGGTGGGGGGTTAAGATCTCTGTGTAGTTCCTGGAAACTTGCGCTTCTATGCACTTGCAGCAACTGAGAGGCACCTAAGCCCCTTGGAGCCTACCTCTGAGCTGCACAGTGCTTCTAATGCTGTTGCTCACCCTGGTATCTATGGTGGCTCTTGTCCTTTGTATCTCAGTTCCTTAGGTACACAATTTGGAGTAGGTCTCTTATATTACCTCATAGAAATGTTCTTATCTCCCATTACACTAATTCTTTTAGGATTATTAAAAATTTTTTTTCTTATTAAGCCTCATGTGGACAGTGACATCTGGTACATACTTTGTGTAGTGCCCAGCACATCAACAACTCTAAATAAGAGCTGCATGTAACAAACACAAACCGGAAATGTGCAGATATGCAATCTTCATGACTGGCTAGGGCGTCAAATAAATCAACTCGGGTAGAAAACATGAGTCTAAGGAGAAGCTAGGACTTCCAGGAGGTCAGTGAGCCCCAGGAAAGGACAAAAGTGGGTGCTTCACAGTCCAGGCAGAAATGTTATTTGGTTGATAAGGAATTACTTTTCTTCTTTTGAGAACGACAATAGTGAAGCAGGAGCTAAAGTTATCGAAAGGAGCCTTTCTTAGACTGCGGCTGCGCAGAAGAACCTAGAGCTCGGTGGTCTGGGACGAGCCTCCTAGAGACGGAGGAAGACCCTCCGTCTGGGGTGTCACGCGCTGGGCTGACATCTAGTAGCAAAGTCTTCAAAAGAAGGAAGTAAATGGTAAAGAGCTCATCAGACCCCTTTCTCATCCTCATGGAATCCAAGGCCGTCACTACTTGGATGCTAAAGATTCGCTAAAACATGTGTTTGACTTATCGTTCGTCTTAGTTACTTTTCTGGCTGCTGAGACAAAACACCCAACACCCAAAGTTAAAGGAGGAGGTTTACTCATTTCACAGTTAGTTGAGATTTCTGTCCATAATTTGTCTGGCTGCAAGGCAGAGGAGAAACAGTCTGGCACGCAGAAGGTAGCGAAGCAACAAGGGGCCTCAAGGACTTCTTTCTGCCCCTTTTTCTCTTATTCAGACTGTTTAGGGCAGGTAGCACTCACTCCCTTAATCTAGTGCCCTGAGCCTGGCACTGCACTGTGCGTGAGTCCCAGGGTCGCACCCCCTAGATCCAGCCATTTTGAAGAAGCCTCACCTACAACCCAGAGGTTTAGAAGGGCCATGTAGAAATAAGGCAGCACACAACTTACCTTTATTTTCTGCATTTCTTGCTTTGCAACTTTAAGGACTATCTTAAAAACATGAAGAGAATTGTGGCTTGCTTTAAAGAAGGCCAGTGGAAAGATTTAGAAAAAGGCCGTGGCAGGGGGGCTGTGGGAAGCCCGGGTGGAGGAGGCGGGCTGAGATAGAAAAGGCCGCCGCATCTGAACTGTGTCCAGAAGGAGTGCCACAGCGCTGCCTTGAAAGATAAACCTACGGGACCCATTCGTCATTCGTCACAATGTTCCTTCCTTAAAAAAAAAAAAAAGTCCAGTTGATTAAATGCTGGTTGGGAAAGATAAGTGTCCAAAAGAATACCCTGAGAAGCTGTAACATTTTCATTTGATTTTACATTTGATATATTTTCATTCATTCTAAGTTTGTGTCACTCAGAATTCAGTCGAGATAATAATAAAAAAATCAAACAATTTCCTGATAGCTATATTAAAGTCCATAATCTTATTTCCGTTCCCTAAATGATTTATTTCAACTTACTTCTGATAGTTTAAAAGACTCGGGTGTTTGATGACATACTTTTAGAGTTTATAGAAGAAAATTTTACTTTTTTTTCCCCTCTCAATGTTATGTTGGCTACATTTTATATCTTACTAACCTGCTTTCTATATTCATCCGGTATGCTCTCATATCTCAAGCAATTTGCCAAAGCGCATCACAGCTCACAGCTTTGTTGTCTGAAGACTCTCTGGCTGATAAAGACGAGTGGTTTCTATCTGTTCTCCAGCTGCTCAACTGTCTATGCACTAGCTCCTTTTCTAGAAGGTACAGGGTTATATTTATGCTGTTACCACTATAAGTTCTACCATTTCACTGCACTTCGTTATTGTAGAGATCACGTGAATATTCCCTACTTTTCATTCCTTTGAGTCCTTTGAGGAGGGCTAAGAAGGTCCAGAAATATGATAAGCTTTGCCTGTCCTTCCTCTGGAGAAGAGAGGGTCCTTGCTACTTTGATGCTGTCCCAGAAACACTGACATGAGATTAGGTGGGTAACCCTATTCAGCTGAAAGGCTTCCAGTAATTTAGGACATCAGAGGAGTTGGACTGTCTATGGAACTCAGTATTTAGAGGCATCTTTCACAGATTTCTGAGTATTAATAATGGCTCACTAGGATGAGAAAGCAATTTTTGTCTTGATTCACCAAGAAAGCAACCTACTATTTTATATTTTCCAATGTTTCTTTTAAAATATTTGTTAATGCACTCTTTGTGAATGCTGAATATTATAGATGATCTTATTTCAGAGGGAGAATGTGACATTTCCGCTGCTCTTTTATGTGATTCATAACCCACTTATGAAAAATGTACACATTTAGAAAATTAAAAAGCAAAGTGGTGAGGTGATAGGTGTAAGGGTTCGATTGGAAGGAGATGACTCTACCTGGAGTCTTCAGAATCCAGAGTCCTGGTCAAACGAGCTCTGCCTTCTTCATGGCCGAAACACGTGTCCTACAGGCTGGACCGTAACGGGGCTGCGCTGGGAGGAGCAGGCCAGACCAGTGCCGTGTAGTGTGGGAATCAGAGACATCACATTATGTCAGTGAGGCTGGCATAGGTGGTTTCCACAAATAATACATTTTTTTCTTTTTAATTTTTAAATCTTTATGGGTAAATTACATAAACACATCATGATGGCACTCCATAATGGGCCTTTGTACCAGTATAAGACACAACTTAATTCTCATTTTTCCCCATAGTCCTACCCACCCTACCGCCCCCCCATATACATAAAATTTGTTTCCTTACTTTCTTGTTACAATCTCATCATTTTCCTCCTTCACCCTATTTTATATTGAGCATTTTCTATTTCACATTTCACTCATTTACATCTTAATTTTCTCATACCAGAGAAACGATGCGATATGTACCTATCTGTGCCCTATTTATTTTACTTATAAGGATATCCTCAAGGTATTTCACTTATGAGGATATCATTTAAGTATAAATGATTCAAACTTATCATTTTTTTTTAAGGTTTTTTGAGACAGGGTCTCGCTTTGTGGTTCAGGCTGGCCCTGAGCTCAGCCTCAAACTCACATAACAATCCTCCTGCCTCTGCCTCCTGAGTGCTGGGATGACAGGCGTGAGCCACCACGCCCGGCACTGTGGTATGTGGTACTGGTTGCTGCTGGGTGTGGGTCCCCACACCCAGTATTGTTATGTGGTTCCCGGGGAATTGAACCTGGGCCCTTGCGCTTGCAAGACAGGCGCCGGAACCACTGAGCCAACTCCCCGGCCCAAACTTATCATTTTTTATGGCAGAGTAATACTCCATCCTATAGAAGAACCACAGCTTTTTTATCCAGTCTCCAGTTGATGGACACTTGGGTTGTTTCCAAGATGTAGCAATCACAAATTGGGCTGCTGTAAACATGAGTGCACATATGTCACTGTGATATGAGCCTTTTAATTCTTGTGTGTATATACCTAGCATGACAATGGCCAGGTCAAATGGGACCTCCAATCCTAGATTTCTGAGGAATTTCCAAACTGATCTCCACTGGGGTTGTACAAGTCTACAGTCCCACTAGCAGTGGAGAAGGGTTCCTTCTTCTCCACAGCCTCACCAACATTTGCTGCTGGCTGAATCTGAAATGGCAGCCATTCTATGTGGAGTGAGATGAAATCTCAATGTTGTTTTCATCTGCATCTCTCGAATGACTAATGATGTTGAGCATTGCTTCATATGCTTCTTAGCTGCTCTTACTTCTTCCTCTGAAAAATACCTGTTCATTTCAAGTGTCCATTTTTGAATTGGGTCTTTAAATTTGGGTGGGCTGATATTTTTGAGCTCTTTATATATTCTAGATAGTAGCCCTTTGTCTGAGGAACAGCTGGTGAAGATTTTTTCCCACACTGTTGGTTGCCTTTTTGCTCTGTTGGTGGTTTCCTTTTCTGTGCAGAAGCTTTTTAAAAGAATGAGGTCCCATTTGTTGATTTCTTCTGCCAGTTCCTGTGCTATAGAAGTTTTGTTCATGAACTCTTTCCTTAGCCAGTGTCTTCGAGAGGTTACCTAATCTGTTTTGCAGTAGGTTTAGAGTGTCTGTTTTAATATTTAGGTCTCTTATCCACTTAGATTTTAGCTTGGTACACGGTGAAAGAGTTAGATCTAGTTTTAGTCTTTGGTGAGTTAAAGCTCAGTTTTCCCAGCACCATTTATGAAAGAGGCTATCTTTCCTCCATTGAGGATTTTTGGCTCCTTTGTCAAAGATGAGGTGGCTCAGTGTATCTGGAGTACTTTCTGGATCTTCTAGTCTACTCCATTGATCCTTGGGTCTGTTACTTTGCCAGTACTGTGCAATTTTTATCACAGTGGCTTTATAGTATAGTTTCAGGTTTGGTCTTTTGTGGTTCCAGATGAAAGTTTGAATTTTTTTCTCTAGATCTGTGAAATATGCTGTTGGGATTTCAGTCAGGATTGTGTTGAATGTGTAGTTTTGGGAGTATAGCCATTTTGACAATATTGGTTCTTCCTACCCAGGAGCAAGGTATGTCTTTCCATTTTTTGATATCATCTTCTATCTCCTTTTTCAGAGTGCTATAGTTTTCAGAGTAGAGGTCTTTAACCTCCTTTGTTAGATTGATTCCTAGGTATTTTATTTTTGGGGGTGCTATTATAAAAGGGGCTGACTTTCCAATTTCTATCTCATTGGGTCTACCATTTGTGTATACAAACATGATACATCATAGTTTTTCCACATCCAGACTGTGAAGACTGGGAGTGTTGTGGGCAGAGGTGGGGTGTGAGTTTGAGTATGAAGTGGAAATCCCAAGAATGAGTGGGATCAATAGCCAGGGTCACTCTGATGGACAGGAGCACTGGGCATTTGGGGTTTTGTTTTTCTTTTGTTCTTGGCTTTTATTTGGATATCTTTTTCTCCTTCATCTTTCCTCCTTTTCTTTCATCTTTTCTCCTCCCTTCTTTTCCTCCTTCTTTCCTTCCTTCTCTCCTTCCTTGTGCTAAGGATGAAACCCAGGGTCTTACACACAGGCAATGTGTTCGACAATAGGCAAACCCTTTACTACTGAGCCACACCCTCAACCCATAGCCCTGAATTCTGCAGACTCTACACACATGTTTAGTGAGAGAGGTTCATCCAGCTTTCTCATGTATCATAAGGTACTAATTCATATAGCTGCCTAAAAGAAAAGTGTTGATGGCACATTATCTCTCCTCTGAGTATAATAAAGTTTACTAAATGAAACTATGTATGTAGTCTTTATATTTGTAATTGCCTATTAGAAACTTCCAAATAAACTACTTGTATCTTTAGATTTGTTGTTGGTATTGCGCTGGTAAAATACTTTGAGATGTGTTGAATATTAAAAATAAAAACACCTCACAGCTACCCTGTACAACCCAGCTAATCACACAGCCTAATCTGTATCATTTGTACCTGTAAATTTCTTTCTTTCTTTTTTTTTTTTTTTAGGTTTTTTGAGACAGGGTCTCGCTTTGTGGTTCAGGCTGGCCCTGAATCCCAGCACAATCACATCACAGCAATCCTCCTGCCTCTGCCTCCCGAGTGCTGGGATTACAGGTGTGAGCCACCACACCTGGCACTGTGGAATGTGGTACTGGTTGCTGCTGGGTGTGAGTCTCCACACCCAGGATGGTATGTGCTTCCTGGGGATTGAACTGGGGTCCTTGCACTTGCAAGACAGGTGCCAGAACCACTGAACTAACTCCCCAGCCTGAGCTGTAATTTTCTTAATTGGAGATATTTTCCCTGCTATGGTATAATATATTCTTTTCTCTGTAATTTCAGTGTTCAGTAGAATGCTGACTGGTGCAGTGTGGTGTAGTCAACCCACCCACTGACAACCCTCATTGATGAGTTTGATCCTGTATATAAAACCCCCTCTGAGCATGAAATACCATCTCTATGTGAGGAAAGACAAAATATAAATGACATAAACTGTGATCTTGTGGTCAGAAATTGATTTCTAAGGAAAACAAATCCTTTTAGAGCCTGCAGTGACAGTTTACACAAAATTTCATTTTTTTTTAAGTACTGTTGTTCAAGGTGGCAGTAAATATGAGAAACAATGCTTCTGATATGGGAAAAGATGATTTATTCTACCTACTATTTAATAGCTTTTAGGATCAACTATGAAAAAGATTTCATGTATAGACAGCCCTGAGGATCACTGATTATGTAAAAGAACCCTGTGGAGTTTATTGAGTTGAAAAGTCTTGGGAGATTGACTGACACACAGAAAAGATATGAGAAAGGTGAGTAAGATTACGGATTTCAAACATTAAGTCCCTTATATTTATTCCTCTCACTTTTTTCTTTATTTATTTTCCCATTTCTTTAAGCTGAATCTTCAGATTTTCCTTTGCTTCTTTTTTTTTATCACAATCTTATGTTTGGAAGGTTGTGCCAAAACTAGTAGAGTATCCCCATCCCCTTTCTATATTTACAGTTTCAGTAGTTTTTTTGCCTGAGCATAAAGGGTCCATTAGAAACAGTTTTCTGTCCCAATATGAGAATTAAAAATGGATTAAATCAAACTATTTCTGCATATATTTTTTCTTTTTTTGTATGTGATATCAGGGATCAAACTTAGGGCCTTGCACATTTTATGCACCTACTCTACTATTCAGCCTTACTCACATTATTTCATTTTAAAAATTAGGCATGTAAAGGCATAATGTAAAAATAGCAAATATTGTCCTTTTTATAGGGTATAGTTCATTGAATTTTGACAAGTATATTTAACTCTGTAATGTATACCATAATCAAAATACAGTACACTTTTATCACTTTAACAAATTTCCTCATACCTATTTGTGATCAATTCTCTCTCAGCTTTTAGGTAATATTTATTTGTTTTCCATTCCTATATCTTTGACAAAATTAATTTAATCACAATGAAACCTGCTCTCAAAAGCCAGCATTAGCAACATGAAAGGTAACAAATTGAAGGAAGATGCTTGCTAAACATATTTAATGGAAGATTTTTATCTAAAATATAGAAAAACAAAATTAGTTATTAAAACACAAATAAAAATTTTTAAAAATTTAATAAGTATTTCATAAAGGAAGATCAGAGAATGTTCCCCAAACACATAGGAAGTGCTGAGCATTATTAGTTAATGGGGTAATTTAAATTTAAAGAAATGACACAGCTCATGCTGTGTATCCAGGGATTTTATATTGGTGATTCAACCAACTACGGAGGAAAAATGTTCAGAAACACAATTGCATATTACTGGATGTGCACAGACTTCTTTTCTTGTCATTTCTCCTTAACTAATAAAGCATAACAACCATTCACACAGCATTTTGTGTGGACGCAGCTTGATGACACAGCAGATTTCTGAGTCAGAGCTCCTATGATTGCCTGAGAGTAAACCTAGCTGGTGTTTTCTGCTACTACAAATAGTTTCCTAGAGCGTTCTAACCAGACACAACCTTTGGAGAGAATGTGGAGTGTCATAACCAGACCCTGGTGTCAGGAGAGCCTTGACTCCTTAATATTCACTTAAGGTAAACCAGTTACACTCTGGATACAGTCACTTCTGTCTCATCTAGTAAACATGGCTTTAATTTTGACCCAATTCATAAGAATCCACCTGAATTTATTGCTGTCATAGAATATGCTTCCAGCAGAAAGCCCCCCAAACACTGTACTCAGTGTGATCCTGGATCTGTCTTCTCCCCTTTCCTTTGGTCTCCTGGTAGCTTGGGATCAAGTCTGCTAAACTGGGGCTGGGTTATTCTAGATACACAATAGTACAAGTAATCTAGAGCTCATGTAAATTACGCAGTGCATGTGTGTAGGTTAGATGCAACACTACACTGCTCCAAAAGGTGATTTGGAATCTTCCTGTGTGCATGGTGAGGCTTGGGAGTCAGTCCCTCACGTGTATTAAGCGAGGACTGGACTACTGCAAACCCCTTGAGTGGCTAAAATAAAAGACTACTTATGGAGTGTTGATGGGGATATGGAAAAACTTGGACACACACATTGCTATTGGGAATTTAAACAGCAAAATAAGGTACTCCTGTTGACCTGCTTGCTTATCACAGGTGTGTGTGACTTCATTCTGAATAGAAATCAAGTACATGGGAAGAGCAGGGACTGAGTTTAGCAGCAGGTGGCTTGGAAAACGGCTAATGCGCCATCGAATCTGCATCACCGAATCTGCACCGGGGTTGGAGCTTACTGGCCTCCAGGCCCACACCGGAAGAGCACCCAGGGACTGAGGTTAGCAGCGGGTAGCTCAGGAAATGGCGACTGTGCCACCAAATCTCTGCAGTGTTGGAGCTTACTGGCCTCCAGGCCCAAGCTGGAAGAGTGCCCAGGGACTGAGGTTAGCAGGTCAGAGTCTGACTTCCTTTATGGAAGCTACAGAAACACATCCAGTCACCTTATATTGGTGAGTAGATGGGCCTGTTGGAAAATCAGTACCTATCATTGCAGCTTCACAGGGACTACAGCCTACTGGCCTCCAGGCCGACTGCACAAGTAAGCCCAGAGACTCTGTATTAGTGAGCAGGTGGGCCCATTGGAACCTCAGGCAGCACCATTGTAGCAGTTCAGAAGCCAGAGCATTCCTGCCTCTAAAGCAGATGAGAGAAGGTGTTCTGACTGTATTGATTGAATGCCTCATATGGTGTGCCAGAACTAGGGGTTTTTCTTTAGGTCCCAAGACAGACTACAAAGAAAAACCCAGGAAACACTGCTATTTTAAGGTTCCTAACTATTAGGAGGAAAGTGACTTGCAACAAACAGGGCAGGTCAGAGATGAGGAAACACTCAAAGCTTCAGATACAAAGATCCTCACCTCCAGGTAACACAGGGGGAAGGGAAATAGAGAAGTTTGAAGCCCAGTCTCCACGGTCCGTGGAAATGGTAACCAAAGCAGATCTAGTAAAATGGAAATCAAAACTGATCTCTGAGATGAAAGAAGAGATATTGGACACTGTCAACACGATGATTAATAAAACTAAAGAAGAAATCATGGAGTTGATAGAATCCAAGATAGCAAAAGCAATGGAACCTTTTAAACACCTACAAGCAGAATTCCAGGAAATTAAGAAAGAAAATGAAAGTTTGCACAATAGAATGAATTTGGCAGAAGATCGAATTTCAGACCTAGAAGACAGGATCTCAACCAATGAACTGGAAAGGCATAATCTATGGAAAAAAGCAAGTGATAATGAAAAGTCAACCCAACAGCTCCTAGATGATTCAAAGAAGAATAACATAAGATTCACTGGAGTCACTGAGGAAGCAGGAGACAATGCTAAAGACATCAAAAAGCTATTCACAGAGATAATTGCATAAAACTTCACAGAAAAAGGTAAAGAATTGGACATACAAATATAGGAAGCATACAGAATGCCACATGCGCATGACATGAAAAAAGTACACCCATGCATATAATCATAAAAGTCCCAGATATCAAAAAAAAAAAAGAATGAAATACTGAAAGCAGCCAGAGAAAAGAAAATAGTTACATTCCAAGGGAAGCCCATCAATATCACAGCGAACTTCTCAACTCAAACACTCAATGCAAGAAGAGCCTGGAGTGAAGTCTTCCAAGCCCTGAAGGAAAACAACTTCCAGCCCAGACTAACGTATCCTGCAAAACTATCCTTCAAAATTGATGGGAAATAAAATACTTCCATAAGAAAGAACACTTGAAAAACTTCACAAATACGAAACCTGTGCTCCAAAACATTTTAAAGAATATCTTGGAGAAAAATAAGGAAAGTTACAAATCCCTGAGGCTTAACAGAATCAAGCCATGGGACCAAATAAGAAACTGATGGGGAAAGGGCAGAAGTAGAATAACACAGCCAAGAACAGGAACACATGGCAGCACTAAATTGACCTATATCAGTCATAATGATTAATGTCAATGGACTCAATGCACCACTTAAGAGATACAGACTGGCAGAGTGGATCAAAAAGCAAGATCCTACAATCTGTTGCATACAAGAAACACACCTAATTCAGAAAGAAACCCATGGACTGAAAGTAAAAGGATGGAAAACAATACTCCATGCGACTGGAAACAGCAAGAAAGCAGGAGTGGCGATTCTATTTGCAGACAGAATAGACTTCAAGCCAAAACTGATAAAGAGAGATAAAGATGGACACTATCTTTTAGTTCAGGGAAAAATCCAAGACACAGAAAACACAATTTTAAATATCTATACTCCAAATTCTAGTGTACCCAACTATATAAAGCAAATATTAATCTACTTAAAAACCAGATAGACTCCAACACAATAATAGTAGGGGACATCAATACTCCACTGTCACAAAGAGACAGATTGACTGGACAAAAAGTCAATAAGGAAATCATTGAGATTGACCAGATTCTTCAGCAAATGGACTTAATAGATGCCTACAGAGTATTTCACCCCACAAAGTCAGAATTCACATTCTTCTCAGCTGCTCATGGATCATTCTCCAAAATAGACCATGTGCTCATTCATAGAGCAGGTTTAAGCAAATACAAAGGGATTAAAATTATCCCTTGTATACTGTTGGACCATAGTGCCCTGAAATTGGAGCTGAACAGCAAAGGAAAGCCCAGGATCTTCACAAACACATGGAAACTGAACAACACTCTGTTAACCAACCAATGGGTCACAGAAGAAATTACAAAGAAATTGAGCAGTTGTTACAACTAAATAACCCCAGTACAACATATAGAAATTTATGGGACACAACGAAAGCAGTTCTATGAGGAAAATTCATAGCAGTGAAAGCCTACATCCAGAAAACAGAGCAAGCTCAAATAAACAATATAATGCTGAACATCAAGTGAGTAGAAAGAGAGGAGCTAAACAAACCCAAAGCTCAAAATAGGCAAGAAATTATAAGGATCAGGGCAGAAATTAATGCAATAGAAACCAAGAGAATGGTTCAAAAAAAATCAATGAATCGAAAAGTTGGTTCTTTGAGATGATAAACAAAACTGATAGACCCTTAGCCAACCTCATTAAACAAAGGAAGGAAAAGGCTCATATCTATGCTATTAGGAATGAGAACAGAGAAATTACTATCAACCCAAAGGATGTCCACAGGATAATAAACACCTACTTTGAAAATGTATACTTCAATAAATTGGAAAGTGTAGAAGAAATGGATAGATTTCTAGACACATAGGAACTCCCAAAGCTGAATAAAGAAGATATAGGAATGTTAAATGCCCCAATAACAATCTGTGAAATTGAAAATGTAATTAAAAACTTGCCAACAAAGAAAAGCCCTGGGCTTGATGGTTTTACTGCTGAATTCTATAAAACTTTTAAAGAAGAATTAGTGCCTCTAATTCTGAAACTCTTCGATGAAAGGGAAGCAGTGCTCCCAAACTCATTCCTGGAAGCAACCATTACCCTGATTCCAAAAGCAGAGAAAGCCCCAACCAAAACAGAGAACTGCAGGGCAATATCTCTAATGAACATTGATGCAAAAATCCTCGATAAGATCCTGGAAAACAGAATACAGAGAATTATCAAAAAGTTTATACACCCTGACCTAGTTGGATTCATCCCAGGGATGCAACATATGTAAATGAATAAATGTTATTCAGTATATTAACAGACAGAAGGACCAAAAGCATATGTTCATCTCAATTGATGCAGAAAAAGCATTTGACAAAATACAGCACCCATTTATATTCAAAACCCTACAGAAGATCGGAATAGATGGTCTCTATCTCAAACTACTAAAAGCTATCTACGAGAAACCTTCAGCCAGTATCATACTAAATGGTCAAACACTGAAACCTTTCACACTAAGATCAGGAACAAGACAAGGGTGTCTTCTCTCACCACTTCTGTTCAATATAGTTCTGGAAATATTAGCCATAGCAATTAGGCAAGAGAAAGAAATAAAAGGAATAAAGATTGGAAGAGATGTAGTTAAATTGTCATTATTTGCTGACGACATGATACTCTATCTAGAGGATCCTAAAAACTCAATGAAAAAATTGCTGGACCTAATTGCCAATTTTAGCTGCATAGCTGGTTACAAGGTCAATGTTCCAAAATCAGTAGCCTTCATATACACAAACAGTAGACCCACTGAAATAGAAATTGGAGAGTCAGTCTCTTTCACAATTGTACATGAAAAAAATAAAATTCCTAGGAATCAATCTAACAAAGGAGGTGAAAGACCTCTACTCTCAAAACTGTAGCACTCTGAAAAAGGAGATAGAAGATGATATCCAAAAATGGAAAGGCATACCTTGCTCCTGGGTAGGAAGAACCAATATTGTCAAAATGGCTATACTCCCAAAACTACTCTACACATTCAACACAATTCTGATAGAAATCCCAACAGCATATTTCACAGATCTAGAGAAAAAAATCCCAAATTTCATCTGGAACCACAAAAGACCTAGAATAGCCATAGCAATTATAAGTAACAGGGACATGCTGGGGAGTATCACAAATCCAAACCTGAAACTATACTATAAAGCCACTGTGATAAAAATTGCACAGTACTGGCAAAGTCACAGACCTGAGGATCAATGGAGTAGACTAGAAGATCCAGAAACTACTCCAGATACACTGAGCCACCTCATCTTTGACAAAGCAGCCAGGAATCCTCAATGGAGGAAAGATAGCCTCTTTAACAAATGGTGCTGAAGAAACTGGGCTTTAACTTGCCAAAGACTAAAACTACATCTAAGTCTTTCACCGTGTACCAAGTTAAAATCAAAGTGGATAAGAGAGCTCAATATTAAAACAGACACTCTAAACCTGCTGCAAAACAGGTTGGGTAAAACTCTCGAAGACAATGGCTTAGGGGAACACTTCATGAACAAAATTTCTATAGCACCGGAATTGGCTGAAGAATTCAACAAATGGGACCTCGTTCTTTTACAAAGCTTCTGCACAGCAAAGGAAACCACCAACAGAGCAAAAAGGCAACCAAAAATGTAGGAAAAAAATCTTTACCAGCTGTTCCTCAGACTAAGGGCTCCTATCTAGAATATATAAAGAGCTCAAAAAAATTAGCCCATCCAAATTTATTCACCCAATTCATAAATGGGCATCTGAAATGAACAGACATTTTTCAGAGGAAGAAGTAAGAGCAGCTAAGAAGCACATGAAGAAATTCTCAATATCATTAGTCATTCGAGAGATGCAGATGAAAACAACACTGAGATTTCATCTCACTTCACATAGAATGGCTGCCATTTCAGATTCAGCCAACAGCAAATGTTGGCGAGGCTGTGGAGAAGGAACCCTTATCCACTGCTGGTGGGACTATAGACTCGTACAACCCCTGTGCAGGTTGGCGATTCCTCAGAAATCTAGGATTGGAGGTCCCATTTGACCTGGCCATTACACTGCTACGTATATACACACTAAAATTAAAAAACTCATATCACAGTTACATATGTGCACCCATGTTTATAGCAGCCCAATTTGTGATTGCTACATCTTGGAAGCAACCCAAATGTCCATCAACTGGAGACTGAATAAGAAAGCTGTGGTTCTTCTACAGAATGGAGTATTACTCTGCCATAAAAATGATAATTTTGAATCATTTCTACATAAATGGACATACCTTGAGGATATCCTTATATGTGAAATAAATAGGTCACAGATAGGTGTATATCACATATTTTCTCTGGTATGGGAAAATAAAGATGTAAATGATTTCTAGAGTTGTATGTTGTATATTGTGAAATAAAAAATGCTCAATGTAAAATAGGGTGAAGGGGTTAAAATTATGAGATTGTAACAAGAAAGTAAGGAAACAAATTTTATGTATATGGGGGGGTGGTAGGGTGGGTAGGGCTATGGGAAAAAATGAGAATTAAGTTGTGTCTTCTACTGGTACAAATCCCCATTATGGAGTGCAATCATGATGCGTTTATGTAATGTACCAATAAAGATTAAAAAATTTAAAAAAATGAAATCAAGTATGTGATCCCCTCCACATGGGAAATGAAAAAATTCTAGAGCTAGTCCTAAGAAAAGATGCTCATTGAGAATGGAAAAACCGTGATCTAGTATATTTCTCTAACTTTCCCAGTAGTAAATATGAAACAATTACAGCTCTTCAAATCACATTTCTTTGAATTTATGAAAAATGACTTTTCTCTATACAGAGAAGACTTCACATTTGGAATATAAGTGTGGGGTTCTTGAAAAAAAATCAAACAAACTTAATTGCACTTTATTTCCAAGTCACTTGGGTTGTAGATTGATCATTGGATAGCTCAGTAGTACTGCATATCCATGTCTCTTGTTTTCACATTGACTTTAATAGATCAGGAAACTAAGTCACTCCCTGTTGATTCCTCCCCTTGAGCCTATTTCTTTTGTTTGAAGTTCTATCAAAATACATGTGAGTTTACCAGTGATCGACTTCTGATGCCCAGCTGAAATGAATCACAGTGGTCTGGGCATGGAAGACACAACTGAGGATTGCTGTCAATAGCCTTAAAAAAACTAGAGGGAAGATCCGGGCCTGTTGATCTGCTAGAAGTTTGCTGCAGATAGTTTTCCTGCTGCAAACTTGGGTCTTCGCTATTATGGGAAAAAAGTTGCTCTTCTCCTTAGGGAAGGCCAGATCTTCACCATGAGCCTTGCTTCCTGGTTCCAGTGTGGATCCCTCGGTTAGTGGCACAGATCTTCCTTTGCCCATCAGCACAAGCTCTCTGTCTTTCACCACCGGCCTTTAGACCTTCCGGGTATGGATTTTCAATCTGGGTAAACCTGGGTTATTATTGCCTTGGACTCTAAGCATTTAGCTGGACTTGTGGAGGACATTGTCATGGGGTGCCACCCTTCATTGCACTCTTTGGTCTGCTAGTGTGTGGTTAATCTCTTTCACAACTTTGCATTTGACTTTTGGGATAATAGTCATAGAATAAGTCTATAAGTTGTATGTCCTGAGTTTAATGTATTCTCTTGCCAAAACTCTGACTATAACAGATGTTTAGAACCGTGGAAGCTAAAAAAAAAAGATGGGAAATCAGAGTAGTAGTTCTCAGTGAGTTCTTGCAGCCATTTTCAAATCCTTGCCATAGATTCTTATGCTTTTGATTTCTCCTGGGAATATTTAAAAAATTTTCTTCAATGAAATTTTTATATCTGCAATTAAATATATTCATACTGTTAATTTTTTGCTTATAATTAAATTTAGTAAACAACTGTCAATATCATAAAAAGCAGAAATTGTTCCAAACTAGAGAGTCCGGAGGAGAAATGAAGACCTAATGGCATGTTCGTAAGGGCTGCCAATATCTGTTAGTCCTGACAAATGTACCATGCATCATAAACTATTAATACTGAGGGAACTTACCTTGGGGATGTAAGAACAATTTGTATCTTTATAAATTTTATATGGAAGAAAGTCATTCTAAAAACTTTAAAAGTTCGTATAAATATGAAGGTGGTAAAAGTTATACTTTCTAATTATTATCTCCAAAGTTAGGAAAAACATGAAATGATATCATAAACAGAGAAGATAAAATTGATAATCATACTTGGGAAAATATACAGAGAGCAGTGGGCAGGAATACTTCTTATATCTTATGTTTTATTTTGCTGTCTTTCCACATCAGACATGGCAAGAATAGGTTTAAGACTTGAAAGGTTAAATGATTTGCTTATAATTTATGTATAACAAATTATAACAGGAGAAGGAAATCATTTTAAACAAAACATTGGTATTTAATGCCACACTACTTCAGATCATCAGAATCTAAGCAATCTGATATAGTACACCAATTTTGGCTTTTATAATGCAA